>BEWF01000108.1:0-195983 GCA_002583695.1 Pleurotus salmoneostramineus
TTCCCAGATGCCTCCACCACCTCTAGCTCCATCACCCGCACTTGTTCCTACTCCATTACCGGCGACCGCTTCTCAGATACCTCCATCGTTCATCGCACCACCTCAACCTCTCAAGTTGATCAAGCGGAAGAGTGCAGCTCTCGACGAAAGCTCTGCGACATCATCAACTCAACGTCCCGGCTCAGTATTGTCCACGTTTACTCCACAAGCCCAATCCGACAGATTACCTGTGGGAACACCGCTCGACTCGAAGGGAAAAGGGAAGGCAAGAGCTGTTGAAAGCTCAGATGATAGCTCGGAGGATAGCTCAGAGGATAGCTCAGAGGATGATGATGATGATGGAAGCCCAACACGGAAACCAGGTGCGTTTCCCTTCTATTTAACTCTCCTCTCTCTCTCTAACTTCATTGTAGAGCCTTGGAAACGTCTTCAATTCATCAAGGAATCACTCGCCGTTCCAATCGCACCCCCCCAATTTCATCGATCGAGTTCACCCACCATTCCCCTCCCTTCGTCGTCTCCGACTTCTTCACCACGGCTAGCCGTTCCTTCTCTCACCCCTCAGCTTCGTCACGCAAGTTCAAGCTCATCTATGGATATGCATAGCCTTGCTATCCATGACGAAGATATGGATATCGATGACCCTCAAACATCTCAGCCTAACCCATCGCCTCCTCGTTCGCTCAAGAAACCGATGCCAGACGTCACGCCATCGCGAGCTCGGCACTACAAGAAGTCGAAGCCATCTCAAGACTCAACTTCCCCCTCATCTTCGCGATCATCCGTCCCCAATCCGTTTGCGCGAAAACACGGTCCTGCTCTTCCTCCCCGTCGTCCTCAAGTAGCAGGTCTTCGCCTCCCTTCTTCAACCCGAGCTTCCGATCGTGATACCGTCGAGGATGCGCGTGGTGACATGGAGGGCATGATTGACCTTGATGCCGATGACGAAGAAGACAACCCTCCTCCGCGTCGACAACTCACCGTTGGAGCCACAGCTCGTCGTGACCAGCGAATCGTTGCCGTGGACATGCCCACCCCCCAGGGAAAGGTCCAGCAGCCTTTCGGACGTGGGGTTAAACCCGTAGCTCACCAATACAGCTCTGGTCGTAAATAGTCGAAGTTATAATCCTTGTATTTATTCATTCTTGAGTTGTACTTTTATGTTTCATCCCCCTCCTCCCCGTACCTATTCCTCGTTGACGAGGCTCCTCTTTTCATCTTCTCCATCTTGTTCAACATTCCTCTAAATAAAATCAGATTCAACTCCATCTATTCATAGTTTTGTAAAGTGTCCGTGACGTTCTCCTTGTATCTACTACCCAACTACTACCTCTTCAATAACAACCACCTCGAAGTTCATTTAACTCTGCTAACTTGGTGAAATTTCGCGCGAATGAAATTTCGCGCAAAGGCGGGTACATGTCTGTGATCATTACATTCAAAGTACAAGCCTCATGGTGTAGTGGTATCATTCATTGCTGCTGAGATATGATAGTGATGAGGTGTGGGTTCAATTCCCACTGAGGTATATCCCTTTGTGATGATCGAACATTTTTAGAACTTGAAATGAACGTTTGAGGAAAATGAAAGGCTTTGAAGTGTAAGACGTTCGTTGGTTGATTGAGTCAGTGTACATACACCAAACACCTGCTTGAGTAGGTAGGCGAGTGGCGAGGCCTTCCCAGATGCCCTCGCTCACTCTCCGCACCGCTTGAATGTAGAATCGGTGGGTGAGAGAGTTACGGAACACACACCAAACATCGAGTAAGGTGGGTGCTTGAGTGGTGAGGGCTTCCTGGATGCCCTCGCTCACTCTGGACTCCGCTCGAATGCAAATTGGTGAGTGAGAGTGTCACCATACATGCACCGAAGACATGTCTGACTGGGTAGGTGAGTGGCGAAGGCTTCCTGGATGCCTCCACTCACTTCTCCTCCATTCCAGGTAGGTTGAGTCAAGGGAGGTGAGTGTCCACATCTGGGTAGCAGGTAGAGTGTCTGGGTAGCAGGGGTGTGTCTGGTGCCACCCTAGGTGCAGGTAGGTTGGGGAGGAGGGTGGTGTGGTGCCCTAGGTGGGAGGGGCTTCCAGGATGCCTCCCCTGCCTGTCTGTGTGCGTCTCAGGTCCCACCCTGGGGGAAAATTTCCTCCCCTAGGGGAGTATCCCGGAGTGTCTACTATAACCCTAAGATCGTCATCCCACGAATAACTCTGGTAATGGTCACCTAGGCACGTTGTACCGAAGCTACTCTAGACTAGACGATCATAATGCCTGCGTCTTCACGAAGCGTATGGGGATGAGGGTGGGTGGGAAGGGGTGCGATTGTGGCGGAAGATGGGTGATTTTCGATTATGAGAGGGCTGGAGCTGAGGATACGTGTTCGGCGATCCAACCTTCGAGAGAGATGGAATGGCATGGACTTGGACTCAGGTACTTGTGTACTCACGCTCACGTTCACATTCACATCGTACATGTCGCTCCTGAATTAGAACGTTGACGTGGGTTTTTGTCTCCTTTTCCTCTCGTCTCGCTGCGCGAAATTGCACTCTGTTGCATTTCTTTCTTCTGAAACGATGAGTTTGACTCAAGTAATTAAATCAAGGCCGCTGGCTTGATCACTACGGATATGTGAACACTATGAATTACGGTTCATCGTCACGCCCTACGAGCCGGACATTTGCCTTGTCCAATGCTCATCACCCATACCATCAATATCGTATTGAAGCATGGCCTAATCCTGATAAGCGCCTCCGCACTACTTACTCCTTCTTCCTACATCTGCTTCGCGTAGTCATATATCAAAGCTCAAGGATGGTATGTCAGATCATATCGATCCTCTCATGATATCTTCAATAATCCATGAATAAAGCCCGTTTTCACCGATTTTGCAGCGCAACAACGCATCGATTCCGAGATCGCTGAGATCGCTGGTGATTATGCTGCGATTCTCAAGCTACGGCGTGAAAGGAATACATTCGCAGCAATCTACCATCTCCCCGACGATGTCCTATCCTTCATATTCGTGCTGTGCACGGAGTGGTTCGACGCTCTCGCCGTTCCTTTGGTCTGGAGGACCGTACTCGCTGTTTGTATCCGATGGCGCGAACTAGCTTTGGCGACACCGAGGTTTTCTTCCACCCTCGTGTTGTCAGACACACGCAACCTCATTTCTATGCTGAAGTATTCCGCACATTCACCGATCCGGGTGTATTATCCGTTGTCTCAGCTTCACGAGAGATACGCTGATCATATTGATCGTGCCAAGAATATTTTTTGGACTGTGGTAGAAGACCCTCACAGCCTTGGGAGGCTCAAACAGCTTGTCGTTACATCCGGAAGATGGAGTACCAACGGCTTCAACAATGTTTTCCGCGCTCTTGGTGAACATGGTGCCCCTTTCCTACAAGAAATGACCTTGGTTTACGAACACCCTGGCAATGAGCACATGCACCATCAACTCGACACCTTTCCCTGGACGAGCCTGTCGTCTCTCCGTCAGTTGGAGCTCCAAGACATGCTTCTTCCACTGGACGGAGTACCCCTCCCTCATCTAACACACCTTACGCTGACCTGCGCAAGCCAAATCATACCCTTCTCATTTGCCGTTCGCTTCCTTCGAAAAGTACCCAACGTCGAAGTTGTCAACATCATGATTGTGGAGGCCTTTCCTTGGGGGTACAGTGACCTTGTTGCGTCAGATTCGGGGGTATCTTTCGCGTTCTCAAAGATGCGGTCGTTCACGGTGACATCTGACCCAATCACCGGATGCCGACTCTTGGAACACTTCAACCTCCTTCCTTCCACTCACCTAAACCTTTTCCTTACGCACAAGATTCACTCGACAGCGAGTTTGGTGACAGTCACAGACCTACGACTCTTGGCTAGTCTTTTCCTCGTCGACCTCCTTTACTCCCTTGTCACCGCCAATCATGATCCAGAGATCACAGTCAGCTTCGCATTCCAGGAATCCACATTATCACTCCGAGTAACCAACTCCACGCCAACCGGAGGGTTCGACATATGCGTTGCGAATCAACACGATATCATGGATTTTCTTGACTATATTCAAATTCTGGGGGCAAGGGGGGTGAAATCTCGTGCAGTCAGGCTTACGATAGCCAATGAACAAGCATGGAATGCGGATGGGGAGGAGGTGGTAATGGATGGTGGTTTCCCGCGCATCTGTACATCGTCGCAGAGACGATGTTATGTCGAGGCCATGCGACGAGACCTTTGGTCGCAGAATCTACCCATTTTTCGGTCGATTGAAAGCCTCTGCATCTCAAACACGTCACTTCCGTTCCTCACAGCTATCCTTCAGCCATCGGCCGTTGTTAATCAAAGTCAGGAAACTGGTCAAGCTGTCGTTTCCGCGTCGTTGGGAAACTCAAATCCGTCTCTCCGCCATGTCACGTTGACGTTGATCAAATGGAGCTCTCCGTTCGTTTCACGTCTAGAAGCTCTACATTACGCAGCTGCATTACCCTTCGCAAATGAGGCTGGAATGGGAGGAGATGCGGGGCAGGACTTGGTCAAAGGAGCAATGGAGGATGAAGAGGATATCGGAGTTGACCTAATGGACCTAGTGACACTCCTCAAGATACGGCAAGCCGCCGGGTTGCCTAGGATTCGATTCACCCTTAAGAAATGCCGCATCACCCCACGACAAATGCAATTTCTGGGTGAACACGCGGAGGTCGAAGTCCAGAATCCGATCCCTTGGGTGGGCTTCACGAACATTTCCTCGATTTGAATGGTATGCGCTTGCGTGGGCAAACGTTAAGCTTGGTCGGCGCAGAAATATATACTGTAAAGCATACGCGTCCTGGTGGATTATACACGATTCGAAGAGTACTGGTAACGTAGACGGCGGGTAGGCGAGTGTACTGTATACAGCATGCTCGAAACCGTGACGTCGGTGAAAACATAGAGTATACAAAAGAAAGCAGAGGAAGTCCCCAGAGGGCGAAGGTGAGTACGGAGGGAGATCGTCGATGAGTAGAGACACAGATGGGTGACACCTAGTGCTCAACCTAGGTTGGTTACCAGCCTATGCTTAACCAGTCAACACACGATGACAACCAGGGTAGGAAACACGCACTGACACCCTACTCACCACTGTCATCATGGGAGAAAATAGTCCTGCCGCCGTGAGGGATACCGTTCTCCGAAGCCGCCGTCCGTCTGTTGATTAGGAACGGGGCTAGAGACTGGGCGCATCATCAGATATAAACGTCGACGGAGGGAAATGGGACAGTCAAAGCGCAAGACGAACCTAAACCAGCGTCCCTTAGTGAGTTACCCCTCCAGACAACCCATCAACCCGCCCTGTGCGATGATGCTCGACAGACTTTTCCAAGAGATGACTGGGTTCTTTTCATTGTCCGTGAGGACGTTGGTTACGGTGCCGTGTGATATTGGATGTTCTAGAGTAAGGATGCCACACCCGAAGGTATCTGTTGAGGATTCGAGAGGGGAGAGACGGCTATCTTCAGTGTCGAACCAAGAGAAGTCTTTATGCCGGAATCGCTGGTGGTAGGCAGAGTCGGCTTCAGTGTTCCTCTGATATAAACGATACTTCATCAGATCCGAAAACGCAAGCAGTGAAGGAGGATTAACGCACTTCGGTATAACAACCAACACACCTGCCTGCGTCAATGCTTGTTCTTCCAGGCCGTCTCACTCTCCATGGTGATACCAACAGAGAGATTATACCCCTTCCTAACGTCACTGCTGATCGTTCAGCATGCCTCGCGCTCTCGGTTCCCCAGGGAATACCCCTTCGATGCTAGAAACACTGTTCAACGGGGTATCAAGTCAGGTACTGAGTCGAATGTAAGAGCAAAAGGGACGTGCCATCAGCCAATACAACTTCATTCAATGCGAAAACGAAAAGCAAACGCTCTGAAGTCAAAACGCCACGAACCATAGTGTCGGCGAAGTCGTATCATCTCTTGTTCCGTGGTTCGAGTGTCGGTACGTGCGTTTTCTCAGCGTATCCAGCGGTATCAGCTGTGAAACAGACGTATTCAAAGCTCGTGACGATCGATGACCAGGCTAAAGTCGCAGTAACGTCACTAACGAAAGGTCAGACCAGACGAAAACATGATAAACTTCAAGTCCTCACCAGACCCATGTAACTATCCCTCCCATTGTGTCCATTGTGCGTCGATAAATTTGCGAGATCCAGAGAGGAGAAGGGAGGATGAGATTGTCCGAACGCCGGATACGGTCGTGGTGGAGAGAGCAGGGAATTTAGAAACCCCTTCGGCGCTTCCACGATCAAACCTCCTCGAACAAAGGGGTGCGTCTCCTAGCGAATCTATATGTTCGTCATATCCTGTCTTTACTGACCAGTCTACACGGGTCATTTACGCTTTTCTCAGACTTCTCGCACGGAACGACGGGAACCAAGTACCGAGTACTTCCTTTCGACGGTGGTAGGTGGTGTTTATAGAACACGGTCAGTCAGTGTAAAGAGCAAGAAGAGAGTAGCACGAGGATCGTGGAGGTGGGACAGGGAAGGAAGAAGTTGCGTAGCAGGATCCTGAACCAGGTTACGCTGCAAGCTCGATGTGCGACACAGACGGAACGTATGGGTACTATATGCCTAAGGACCCTCTTGGTCAACGACAGACCGGTCGATGGTTCACGTTTCCGTTCTGAAAGGGACTTGCGATGAAGACGTACACAGGTTGTAGAAGCATTGATCAGGAATGTCCATGTTTGAACGGTATCTGATGGATAGACGCGGGGGCGAATGTCCATGGTAGCACACGTTGCACGAGGAGGGAGTCAAAGGGTATATACGCGTCTGGATTAAACATTAACAATGAGTAGGGTACCGATAGCGTAGACGACGAGTGGGTGAACGTATGAATAATGAATAAACTTGAAAGTCCGGGAACGTAGACGTAGAGAACGAGCAGGTATACGAAAGCAAGGGACAGCGGAGGAACGATACGAAGTTGAAAGCAGAGAAAGTCCGTGAGAGGAAGCGAAACGTGAGTACGGATGAGGGTATGGTCAGGGAGCGGAGCTGTGGACGGGTGATACCTAGAGTATATGCGCGCAATCAGTAAGGGTACGACGACGACAAGGGAAGGAAAGACGCACCGAGAGCCTACTCATCGTCATCATGGGAGAGGATGGTATCGTCGCTGTTGGGGATACCGTTCTCCTTTCCGGCAGTGGCCTTTTTGGCGCGAGGTTTGGTGGGTTTGCCGCGGTTTGGGTTCTTGGGATGGTCTTTCCATTGGGCTCCGAGCTGGGAAACGCGTCGTTAGAAACGATTGATGACGCACGGAAAAGAGCGAAGGAGGGGAAGAAGGGTGAACCAGAGAGGGTCGGAGCAGGGGAAGGAGCAGATGGAGACAGAGTGGGGGGAGGGGAGGAAAGGATGGTAACGGAGAGAGCTCACCTCCTTCATGGCTTCGCCAGCCTTCTTCCCTGGGTTCTCCTTGAGCCATTTCGTCATGTTCTCCTTGATGAACACGTTATATGCGCTCGGTTCGCGTTTTTCCTTGACTATATGCCATGGTCAGCAACGATTCTGACATCCAGGACACAAGCGACAAAGGAACGACGATGAAAGAAGAACAGAGACGGAGGAAGAGGTGAGGTGAGGGGAAGATGGACACCGTCATCGTCGTGGGTAGTGGGTGATGAGTGGAAGAGAAAAGGAACGCGTCACTCACCGGGCTTGGCGACCTTAGCACTCGTACTTGACTTTGTCTTGGCCGAAGAGGCGGACTTTGTCTTGGGAGCTACACACGCCAAGTATACGCGTCAGTTATTCAATGATACACGATCGAACTCAGGGATGGGGGATAACTTACCTCCAGCGCACTTGGGCATCGTTGGCGACGTTGAGGGACGTGTAAACGGGTGGTGAGAGCGCTGGGGAGAGGGCGTGGGGAAGTGGGGATGATGGGGGAAGGGAAGAAAGAGGTGGTTCCCTCCTCTCGTCGAGGATCGCGCACTCTTTATACCCCTCCCATCCAGAGGATGCTTCCTTCCTTCACGTGCACCGTTTCGCGTTTTTCCTTGTTGATGGTCTGTGCGTCGCGTTGCCAGCAGTAAAAATAGGCCGGAGCTAAATATAACTCTCTGCTGGCGTCGGCTGGCCAGGTGCCTAGAGGATTTGAAACTCCGATTGAAAGAGGTTATTTGAAGGTGGGCTGCGACGGCCGTCCAAACGAACAACCCACATAAAATCTTTTCTCTTTCCCACCCTTCTCCTCGTCCTCCTTCACCTCTCCTTCTCGTCGTTGTCGTTGTCGTCGACGTTCTCCACGCTTCATCTCATTACACTTTTGAATCCTTTTTGAATTGCGAGACCAACATGTCTCCCGTCGCTCTTTCCGCTTTATTGGCGCTCTACGCCGTCAACGCCGCTGCCCAAGCCACTGGGACCTTCCCCGCCGTACCTCTAGCTTCAAAACACTTTGCTTACCCCGGAGGCATCGTAAGTCCCCCATCTTAACTCTTTTTGCTTGGAAAATGCGGGGTTGGGCTCGGCGTAGAGGTTACCCTGAGATCGTGTCTTTGTTCATCGCCAAGCTGACTTGGGTGTCCTTTTTTCAGCCCTACCAAGCCGATACAGACCCAAACCTCATCCGTGGTAATCAATTCGGGTTCAACATCTGCAACTCGACGACGGAGAACCAAAACTCCTTATGTCAGACATCCTTCGTCAACCACATCGATGGTGCGTGCTAGTCGGCTCGTCCCGTAGCCTTCGACGCTCACCACTTTGCGCTGCGCTTAGATTTCTGCCTCTGGGCCCCCTCGGAACCCAACTCCGTCATCGCCAACACCGAAGGCGAGGAAGTCGCATGGTGCACGAAACCCGGCCATGGAACCCGTCTTATCCCCGAAGGCACCCTCACAGGCGTGCAGTACATCCGCACCCCCGATTACATCCAGATCGTCGGCTTCATCAAGCAAACGAATATCAACATCCAGGATGGGGACTTTGGCGGCGAGTTGGATCCTCACGGTGCTGATCTGGTACGTCCATGTTCATGGTTCATGTTGGTTTCTTTACGCCAGTGTTGATGTGTCTCTTTAGCGTGGTAACCCGCTTGGAGGGTTGATGTACTCGAACGCATTCGGTGGAGGGAACGATAACAACACATATACGCAGGTCATCGAATGGACAAAGTGCGTATACCCTCTCCACCATCCTCCCTCCTCCCCCTTCCGTTCCTCACCCATTGTCCCATAGCTTCATGGGTGGTAACGCCTTCTGTATCAAAGTCTGCGACCCCGCCGGCCCGAACGCAGCCCACTACTGCGAACACATCTACGACCGCATCGGCTGCGCCTACAACGCCCCCAACGCCGCCCAAGACGGCACATTCGAAGTCTGCCAAGGCGAAAACATGGATTTCCCGGGTGTCTACACGTCCAACGGCGCCGTGGTCACGTACACCCAACCACCCGAATCACTCGGTCCGATTACCACTATGCCGTATACCGCGCGAATCCCCGCTTCGAGTAACTGCGTTCCGTATCAGAGTGGGCAGTTGTATGCTGCGTTGGCGAGTGTTAGTGCGCCTGGGTCGACGCCTACGACGAGTGGGAGTGGGAGTGGGACGGCTTCGGGTGGGAGTGCGTCGGTTACGGGGACGTCGAGGGGTGCGACGAGTGATGGGGCGAGTGGAACGGGGACGGGGACTGCTGCTGGTGCGAATGCTACTGGCAACAGTGCGAATGCGGGTGTGGTGGCGTTGTCCGGGGCTGTGACGGTTATGGGGGTTGTGTTCTCTGCGTTGTTCTTGTCGTGAGATTCCGTGTGATGGACGATTCGACCGGGTTACGACTTTGGTTTATGATGATTTCGTTTACGGATTTATGGATCGATTTGCGTATCTATTATCTATGAAGATATATACCATACCCCCCGACATACGTACCCACTTACCTCCCTACTTACCACCTCCCCACTTACCACCACCCCATTGACCGTTGCCTCACGCACATACCTCCTCTACCGCACCAACCTCATCGTACTTATTCGTCCCATTAAGTATCTACCCACCTACATCCCGGCGTTGGACATGGACCATATTATTTTACTTACATCCAGTAACCCGTTTTCTTTTGTCTTGTTTCGAATTCGGAGTGATATCTATCTGCATCTGCTATAATGTCTTCTCTAGCTTTTGGGTTGTTGGTTGGTTTGTGCGTGGTGGTGGTGGAGGCTGCGTATGAGAGTTTTTGATGGTGTTCGAAAGAGACTCCTGGGTGAAATTTGAATGGTTGAGTCGGCGTTAACAATGATATGAATGAATGAAGGATAGATGAAGGATGTGACCATGTGGATGAGCGGTGGAGTACATGTGGTACGTCGCGAGTCGTGATGCTGCGGAGTGAGCATGGAGGTACGCGAAGGCTTCTTTGTGGAAGATAGGAATTGGATATGAATAGGTCGAAGTTGGAGTCTTGGATGTTCTTTCGATTCGATACTTCGGGTCTGTTATTGGCGTTGTAGTGAGTAAGATTCCATTCCATTTCATCGGTGAGTATTTCATGCGTACGCAAACAAGTTGAAGGTCGACGTTCCAACAGCAGTGACTCTGTTGATTTTTGAATAATTTGATGGGCGTGAACGACATGAAGACCGTGGCCAGTGGTTTCGAGGTATACGGTCAGGATGGAGGTGGACGTGGCGGTACGTGGTGAATCTCTTCCACTGATTTGATCTTCGATGTTAACACAGAGTTTCTTGATATAGCCGTAGCAAGGACCCAGGGACCAGAGCATACGACGAAGAAGAAGGACAAGAAGACGAGTAGGGCTTGGCGTATACAGTTCAACCTAGGGAAGTCGTTAAGTAACACTGCAACCGTTGAGGACGATGGAAGAAGAGACGGAGGAAAAGATGGTAGAACAGCTGGAAATGGTGGGTTGGTTGTTGCATTTGTGTGGAGTAAAGACTTCGTCGGTGTAAGAATTACGGTTGGTTCCTAAGATGTACCAGCAGAAAGGAAGAGGTCGTGGTTTTCGTCGTCCTTGACTAGCGCAGAAGAGTGTACCAAGAATGAATACTTGAATTCTAGTGTAGAATACGATACTGAATTCATCGTGCGTCGACCATTTTACTTGACTTGATCCTTGAGATTGGACTTGGGACGAGAGCAAGGTGTTTGCTTGAGCCAATTGGAGGGAGCTCCTATGTCTAGGGGTCATCCCTTTCTCAGTTGTTCTCTGCGATTCCGCGTTCTTCGTCTCGAGTTGGAGGTTTACGCTCGGTGATTCATGGTGATCAGGCCTGCGGAGGGAGTGAAAGCCCGTGTATCTACTCTACTGTATCTTTGAAGGTACGGGAAGTTCAGTAGTGCTGATTCACTCGTTCGTTTCTGTTCGTTGAGCTTTTCCTCCTCAATCTAAAAATGTGTTATCAGCGCTGCGTAGCGTGCATTTTCAGCCCGCGAGCATGTTTCAACGGTTATTAAATTCTTTCAGGCAGACGTTCGGCAGAGGTCGAAGTAGTGAAATCGCTACGTACCACGAAAGACGTTGAAAACACCTGTACAGGAGGAACAAGAGTTAGTCCGTGGGTTGGCCATTGTATTTGTGTGGAGTGAAGGGTTTGTCGGGATGAGAGTCACGATTGGGTAGGTGTAGACATGAAGAGGCTTGGTAGTTGGGAGACTCAAGAGGTGGTTCTCGTTCGGTTTATGTGCTAGAATTTGGATAGATTAGCCCGTATGAAGAATGCGCTTTGTGTAGACGGAGACGTCGTTCATTTATTTCGAACGTCTCCGAAGACGTTGAGTAGATTTCTTTGAGGGTTGTGCGTGGATCGATGAATAAAACCTCGTTGGTGTATTTGGAATCTAGCCACAGCTGGGGGATTGAATTCATAAATCGTGATTAGTGAATGACCTACGGGTATTCAAAGTTGAGTATTGGATGCAGGCGTCCATGAAGACGACCTACAGTGGTCGCAGAAGGACTGGACGGGTGTACGGTCAATAATAGCGTACCTACTCTATATAGTGGATGGGACATGTCGAATTCGGGATCGAGTAGCAGCTGCTAGCGAGGGCAATGAACTTCGTGACGCGCCTGTCCGAGTACAGCATGAGGAAATATGGTTCGACGGTGGGTAGGTACAGTCTACCCTGGCGTGTTTGTACTCTGGATGATGAGTTCCACTCTGGTCGTAACGATATCTGGAGGAGACAAGGAGGAGAATAGCTACGCTCTGGATTTGGTTTGCTACTGGAGTCGGAAGGAAGGAAGGGAGACATGGCTTCAGAAAGTTCGTTGGCTAGTCTGTTTGGGGAGACGGTCACTACTTTCCTTTCATTCGTCGCCGATTCCGCCTGCGTCACTTGCGCGGTCAGTCTAGTAAAGAACGTACGGAAGATCATCTAACTGTGTAGAGTACTCTAGTCGTCTATCGCTTTTCGTTGTTGGTTGTCTAGTATCATCGCCGCGTTGAGTACGTATTCACCCGGTTGTTACTTCCTTCAACGGCTGTTCACTAGATCAAGCTTCAGGCCGAGTTAATCCTGAACATAGGTTGCTTGAATAGCTGAGAGACGCACCTGCCAATACCGGACTCTTTAGAGGAGATCTCGAAGAGAGGCTATGTCCTCGAGCGCTGTGTGCATGTGGTGTCCATGCTGCGGAGGAAGGCTTCGTGAGACTACGAATGGGTCGAAATTCGCTTGGCCTATGGTGTCACCCAGTCGGAAGTTTCTCGATCGTGTCGAAAAACCGAGCAAGAAGACCGCTCCCTGAGGGACCTCCTGTACTCCCCTGTATTGACTTCAATGCTGGGTTTCTGAGTTACTTCGCGTACCATTTATCGGCTTTGTCCTCAATTTTTCCGGAAATACGGAAGATAGATCTAGAGTATGCAGTACAAGTTCATAACATCAGAAGAAGTGTTGCAATGACGCGAAGAGGTTGCTGCGGCGGAAAGGAATCGGGGCGCTTAGTCTTTTCCATGACACCTAGCCAATCGGGCAATTGCCGAAGATCAAGCGCCTGAACGATGGTGCCGTTTTCGTCATCTGTGTTCTTGGGCGTCATCTTCTCCGTTACACCCTTTCCTTCCTACTCTCATCTTCTCTGTACCACGACGACGACTGCGAACGCGAAATCGACGAGAAAGCTATACTCAAAGACGTGAGACTCGGACAACGACCAGGGAGTTGGATACGGGGACAATATACAAAACCAAGGACACAGGACTTGTTGAGGAGATCACCTGTTTTGACAGTCCTCGGTACGTCTTGACTTGGATATCGTAGACGTTAAGATGTCTAATCGCTGAGATTTCCAGTGTTTTACTTCGGTGAACTCGAACTCGAGTCACGTCCCCAGAATTCCCGATTTCATTAAACGACCCCATCAAGTATCGAGGTTTCACCTTCACCTTGGACCTCACAGCGCCCAGCGCCCACCTCTCATTAGTAACACGGCAACGGAGGAGGCAGGAGATACAGTAGGCGTAAGGCGGTTCTGATTACTCCAGGTTCGAGGCATATAAAGCTCACAATTTCGGTGCGTTTTCTCCCCCATTATCCGCGAAAGCATTCGGTACTGACATCGGTGAATCTACTACCACCAGAGTATAAAGGAACTCTAGCTCTCGGAACAAGGACAAGGCATCGCACGCGGAGGCTTTAGAAGAACATCGCAAAGAACCATCCGATAACGAAAAAACCTGTGTTGGCGCGCTGCTTTATAGCGGATATCTCAAAACCAACCAACCCCCGCAGACGAACTTTTTGAATCACCCCCGTCTATCACCACCGCCACCACCTCCACATCCGACATATCTCGTAGCAGCCGATACGACACAACCAGACTATGGCTTCCACGACCAAGAAGGCTGCGAAAATCCGAAACGTTCTCAAAAGCGCTGCTCGTCCGCTCGCGAAGATCAAGGGGGGTGTAGGGAATGGGAAGGGGATGAGGGGAAATGGGTTTGCGCCGTTGCCGGGTGAGACACCGATTGTCGTGTGTAGGCTCCAGGTCGTCGGGTGCACCGATGTGCTGGCGAAGGATAATAACGGATATAGTGATCCGTACGTCTTCTCTTCTTCTTCCTTTCATATCCACCACATACTCACCGTTCCCCTCAAAGGTATGTGGTCGTATCCATCCTTAACCAACGACACCAAACCCCCGTCGCGAAACGCACCTTGAACCCAAGCTACGCACCTAAAGACGCGACGTTCGATTTCCCTCTGTACCTCTCCCTAGCGGATCGGCTGGGCGTGGTGGAGTTTGTGGTGTGGGATAAGGATCTGATGTCGAAGGATTACTTGGGCGAGGTGGCGTTGCCGCTGGATGATTGGTTTTGTGGTCGTATGTACATGTACTTTCGTGTCGAGCTTGGAACAAACTGGCGTGACTTTTGCTGTAAATTCATGAAACTGAAAATGAAGGGTTTTTGATAGGTCCGTAGCGCTCATCCCTCCTCCATTAAAATTCAGACCAGCAGCATGCCGGCCTCCTAGCTACTACATAGATGGCTATCTAGCTACGACGACGAGGCAGCGTAAGGGCAGAGTAAGACAACAACATGATGAACGACAACATGAGGAACGACAACAAGACGACCAGCATAACGACATGGGAAGGGGAATGACTGACCTCTTGCCCTCCAATCCTCTCTCCTTATATACTCAACGACACGTACGCCAATCGACAAGAACAATGGCGATCTGCTCCACCGCTTGACGTACTTTCGCTTCGGCCTTCGCCTCCGTCCCCCTTGGCCATGGCCAGACTGTGCCCATAGGCTGTTCTGTATCTCCCTCGCTTCCGTCTCTCTGCCCTACGTAACTCCTTTCATATCCCAGTTGGGTAGCATGTTGAATTTTGTTTTTTCAAAAGTCGTCTCATTTTGTATTAGCAAACACAGAGAGTTATGATATTTTGAGTGGCTACTCTACAAGAACAAGTACCCTGTTTGTTGTCCTTCATAAGAGTCGGAGGGAAGAGTATATAGTCCAAGCACCTTGATACATCCAATGACGTGTCTACTCTATGTAATGTTGGTTGAGCGTGATACGCGTCCTAGACCTCGGCCGGATTTCTTCCTTCTCCTCTCCTTAGGTACAATGTCAGGGAATTGATCTGTATACTCAACGTATGCGAGCAGTCTCTACAGCAATGGACGTCAAAGACTCATCTTGAAGAGCAACTGCGTTGAACCAGGAGCTCGAGTTGGTGGGGGGAAACGAAAGGATGGCGATAAAATGGGGTCAGTCTGTCAGCCGTCCATCAACGGAAATGAAGGCAACAAGACGTACCAGAATTCATACAACCCTCCATGACCAGCCACCCTCCTTCTCTCCCATGAACAGCCTCTTGTATGCCATAAAATGGACGCGACTGCCAGACATCGGCCGACCTTCTTCTTTTTTCTCTCCGCGGGTACGATCAAATAGACTCGACCTGCATAGCCAACCCACTTGAGCGGTTTGCAGACCATCACATTGAACCGAGAATCCAAATCGGCGGGGGAATGAGCAGGAGGGGTCGATAAAATGGGGTCGATCTGTATAGTCAAGCGTTATCAGTGCTTCTACAACGAAAAGAAAGGCAAGAAAAGACGTACCAGAGTCCATACAACACTTCACGACTAGCCGCCCTCCTTCTGTCCCATGAACAGCTTCATGCATTGCGATAAATTGGACTCGATCTGTATAGTCAACGTCCATCAAGGTACCTACCTCCAGAGTTCGACTAGCGACGGCGGCCGATCAGTACCGCTCTACAAACGAAAAACGAAGCAAAGAGGCTTACCAGCAACCTGGCACGACTAGCTGCCCTCGTTCATAATCCAACTTCTCGATACTGATAAAATGGCGCGGTTCTGTATAGTCAGCGTTCGGGGAGGTTCCAATACGAAAACCAAGGGAGAATAACCTACCAGATTCCATACGAACCCTTCAGGTCGCTGCACGAGTGGAAAGGGATGTCGGAGGCTCGGAAACGTCGTCTGATAGCGATAAAATGAAGTCGATCTGTATAGTCAACGTCTTCAGCGGTGATCCCTACGAAACGCAAGGAATTGAACTCACAGAACTCCGAATTCTTGCTGTAAATCGCGAACGAGGCTTGGAGATAGTAGAATCTGTACATACATAAATTTTCAACCGTTCAATTCGATAGAAGGGCAAGCTATACTTACCAGCGGAGTGAAACGGGCGGGGTACGATAAAATGGAGCCGTTCTGTACAGACATCGTTTTCAGCGCAGGGTTCGGGGAAAACAGGTGAAAGAACTTACTGATCATCACCCACGACACGGATTCATCCTTGCTAGGTGTATTCGAGGCCGTAGTTGCCGTGACTGTCGCGCTGTGTTCGGGGAGCGGGAAAGAAGTGGCAGCTGTGAGAATGAATGGTGAAGGTGGCGAAGGAGAAAAGAGTATCCCATGGTAGTAAAGCGTCGCATTATATCGAAGTCGGGATAACGGCGTCCAAGGGTGGCGAAAACGTTGGGGAGAACATGCGAACGTAATGGTGGGAGGACAAGAGGTGGTGGTTGCCGAATAAGGGCAATGAAATTCAAAGTCAGCACATCAGGGGCTCTCGCCTTGTCGTCACAGCTCACGGTCCTCTCGACGAGAAACCACAAATTAGACTCGTCACAGGACTTAGTTAGTCGATGAATCCTCCGACGCACTGTTTCACGCTTGTGAGGATGAGATTCGGGCGGGTCGAACTGAAATAATGGGAAACTCTCGTGCCTCCTGATTCTCTCCTATTCCCCTTCCTCGTCGTTTTCGTTCGTTTTCCTTCCTCCACACCACCCATCCTCTGTGGAAGGGAAGTAGATAGGCGCCCATGGTGTAGCTGGTGCGCCCCCCCGCGCAAGGTGGGCAGAGGTACAGGAGGAGAAATGAGAGAAACTGCACAACGCTCCCCTTCTCCTCCTCGTACCTCTGAGCCGATTCTTTCGCTTCCAAGGGCTCAGCTCACCGTCGTTGGGGACAGACCCTGAGTGCCAAGACCCCTCGCTTAGCAGGTCGCCGCTATGGAACGATTCTCTGATTATTTTCCAAGCTTCCCAAGTGTCAATTACTCGGAAACGGCGATTAAACACATCCCACCTCAAATCCTATAAAGGGTGCTCGAGTTTTGCGTCAAGTCCTCATCATCTTCTCTCATCCCTTCTCCTCTCTACTCCTCTCTTCATCTCATCCCATTTCTTCTTTCATCACTCTTCTCGCGTTCTCCTATCTCTCGCCACCACCATTGCGCTCGGTCAACTCGTCGTCAGTGACAGGTAACCGTACTATGCCATTGATTTATTGATCATTTACTCATCATTCTTCACTGTAGAATTGCTCTGATTCACCTCGCGTTTCTCACTTTGGGTTTCACGCAAATCAACAAACTCGTCAACACCGACTGACTGGTCCGTAAGTCAAGTCTATCCGAATTCATGACGAGATTCTCATCGCGTTCTTGGGTTTCTATAGAATTACACCATTCGCTGAAATCGACGACTTACAGTCTGTAACAAAGGTCAGTTTGCAGTTCTTATCTTTTTTTCACTCGACTATTCACTTTTGTACCGATTGGATCAATAGGTATTGAACGTCATCGATCCGAATCCCAGTCACGTCACTGACTCTGAGTCTGACTTCAAGTGTCTCACATCTAACCTCCTCCGTCAGTGATAATTTTGCTTTCTTGATATTCCTTCATCTGTATTCCACTAACGATCACTAGGCGGCCTTCATGTCAACCTTTCAATTCTCAAGTCTCGCCGCAGAAAGGTCAACTTATTATTATTTAAACGGTTCGTTTTCATCTTCCCCTTCAACTTGTCACTGATACCGCTCAGTCAAATTGTAGAAACACTCTATTAATAGTTGCATTTCAGCTACACAACCGTAAGTTACTTCTACTCTATTTTGTCAACTTTCATTAACCAAAGACTATTTCATTAGCCTCTCCAGCGCCGCGGTTGTCCCCTCTACGCCTTCACTATCAGCAACGTCGAGCAACTTGGTGTCGTCACTGTCGCGAACGACGCCAAGCACTGTACCACGGAGCCGGATAATCATAGTCATGGATATTCCTTCCGAGGTACCTGGTGTCGATCACCCTGTGGTACGTCACTCTCTCAATTTTCGTGCTTCTCCATTGTCCCGGCATTAACGTATTAGCGTTAGCCTTCGATCGGCGATGGTCTCGGTGAGTCTCTTCCCATTGTTCTCGAGGCTCCCTGAATAAGACACCCGAAAAACACACACGCACTTTCGTAAGTAACTATTCTTTCACCCTGACCACGCTTGACCTCGATTCTAGATGCCCTATGATCAGCCCTGCAGCACCCACAGACCTTTCTATCCAACGCGGTACCGCTGACCCTTTGCTTGGTAGACCTAGTTGCGGTTGCGTACTCCCGAGAGAAATACTGAATTCTTTCTTCTCCGCCATCACGAGCAACGACCACCCCACTCACTCGACGACGACGACAACGAGCGGTTTGCTCAGCGGTGGGTTTTTATTTTTAACCTGTTCAAGCTTGGTTCGATCTCACCCGTATTGTCCTTATCCAGTTCCGACGGTCGCCGTCATCGGACGTGAGTCCACGGTCTACCCGTTCTTGTTCCGTTATGCTCATGGCAGAAACCTGTGGACGTCCTGCAAAATGGTTGAACGTGATAGGACCGGTGATAGAAAACGGTATCGGCTCTGAGGTCCATTTGGTACGTCTCCCACATTCCTCTACCGCCAAACAATCTCATGACACCTCCATTTTCATCCAGCGCGGTCAACGAACCGACCAGCACCAGAATACGGGTGAACGGACCCGGGACTACTAGGGAGTAAGCCATCTTGACTCTTTTTTGATGATTATGCGTCTTACTGACGTCGCCTGCCGTCATCCAGCCAGCTACTTTTCCAGATTGGACGAGTACGCGACGGTTCTTGGGCAGCGGCGTGTTTGTTGACGACCCCCATTCATGTGAGCTTACTCTATTCCGTACTTCCCCACTCCATGTCGAAGCCTCGAATTTCCGTTTTAAGGCGTCTCGAACATGAGAACTGACCCTGAATTGAGGACGTACACATTTCAACGTGCTGGGAGGAGTTTTTGTGGTACATGGACCATGACATTGATAGCCTCGGGGGTCGAACGAACGGACTCAACGACCATGAACCAGTCACGACCTTTGACCCTGCAAGGTAAGTGAGACCCATAACCCCCCTTGTCACCCGTTCTCATGTTTTCTTAGATTCATTGGGGACCATAGTCCACGCCGCACGGAGTAATGATTGGAGTACGGACGTCCACTCAGTGCCTACGCACTGAACGCGACCCTGGGACGCCAAGTAGCAAGTAAGTACCCGTTATCTCTGGACGAAAAGGTTTTAAACTCACTTAGCTTCTAGATCGCCAGATTTACCACACTCTCACCGTTCAAACGTGATGATTGGACGAGGGCTGGTTCGTGAGAGCCTAGAGGTACGTCGTCGTAATTCTCAGCTTGCAAGTTGTAACGTCTCATTTAATGGACTGATCGAGTTTGTGTTTCCCCCCTCACGGTTCGTTTAGCTGGATTTGTACCCGTTCGACACGAGTTTCCCGCATACCGTGGATCCATAGAACGTACGTACTACGTCTACGGTCTGTGCGTCGCAAGCCATGGTCACCTCGTCCCTAACGGTCCATGGACTTGTAGATGTCTACTCTACATATGCTATGCAAGTCTTTATCTTTGAGCGTCATTTATCCGAGTGTGCGCACTTGTGATCTTTTTCTACTTCTCGCTACACCCGCACTAGCTTACCCAACCGAAAACCGAACCAGACGACCCCCGCACTCAAGTCCTCAACTTTCGTAGAAAGGTAAGTCATAGATATTTCGTACACGTACGTCTAAACATTCATCTCAAGGGATTAATTACTCTACACGGGGCACGAACGATAAGGAAAACATGCGAGAACGATAAACGATGTATGTAAACCGTCCATAGATGAATCTACGTAAACTGAATTGACCGTGACGTGCTTCCTCCCAACCTAGCCGTGTCCCCGTCAGCGTCAGCGTCGTCCGTGCCCATTACATCGCCCGCCATCTCGGCGATGCTGGCTTCGCAGCGGCGGCTAGTAGGTAAGTCAACGGACGTCTTTCAAGCGGAAATAGATAAACTCACATTTTTTTTTTGGATTTTCCCCCTGCGGAGCCAACTCGAACTTTGACGTCGAGTACGACGGTTTCTGGGAGCGTGATGGGGTATCACCAAGCTTGCTTTAGCGGGTGCTCGTTGCCGGTGGTAACCTCGATTGAGGCGGGTGACTGATGGAGGATGGGGAGTGGGGGATGATGTGATGAACGGCGCCGATGCTCTCTACAGTTCGGCTAGAGGAGGCTATGCGATGCAGTAAGTCATCTACCACGTTTTTGAACCGAGAAAACGGACAGAAAAACTAACCGATCTCGAGTTTCCGCAGGGGCTTCTCCAACCTACCACCTCGTATAACTCGGCAGGGGCGTAAGAATTCGTCGTCGCATTTGAGGAGGTTGGTATTGTGGTGGTAAGGATGGTGTTAGCGCGTGTGATTGGTGGTCGAGAGGTGATTTTGGGATGTTGGAGTTTTGGGGGGTACGAGGAGGTGGAGGAGGAGGGGTTGTACGCGGAGGGGAGGTTTTCCTCTCGCGCACGCCAGCCACAGGCGTGCGACATGGTCATGGTGTCCTTGCGCAGCCTCTCCCCATCCAACCTGATCGGTACGTGTGTCGGTTACTCCGTCATTGTTGATTCGTGCTATCGTGCTAATATGGGGCGTAGGCAGTTCAAGTTGCTCTTGTATGCGTGCGACGATGATTCAAGCGTGCGTTGTGGGTGTCTACAATGTGAGGCCAGTCGACTACAGTGTTTTTGAGGGGAAAGAAGGGGCGGAGTAACTCACGTTGATGATTTTCCTCCCCAGAGCCGACCCCACCAACAAGGGCGTATATCTCAACGACGGCTGAATGGTTCGTCTTGTGCTTTTGATATGATGTTCGTGTGTTGCTAACGGAGCTGCAGCGTATGTGATTTGTCGGCTAGGTGGTGTTCCAGATGATGGGTGGTCTTGGGATAGGAGGCCGGCGGGAGGAGGAGAAGGTGGTGATGTTGGTGGTGGCGGTGACGCTGGGGAAGGGATCGAAGCGTGAGGGACTGGCAGAGAACGTCCTGGAGGCGAGGCTGAGCCGCATTTACGAGGGTTAGAACGGGGTACGTACAGTTATGATCGATTTCGAGCGCAATCCATATCTGCGTCACTGGGAGTATTGTATGCGGGATTTCTCAGGAATAGCCCCTTGAGCTAGCTCGAAGTTGTTGCAGTTTGATATGCGTGTCGTCGTCGAAGATAGATCCAGAGTACGCAGCAGTAGATGTGTTGCGATGACGCGAAGAAGTTGCTGCGCAGGCAAGCAAACGGGGCGCTTAGCTGTTCGGCATGACAAATGGAGTTTGCCGAGATCGAGCGCTCAAACGCTGGTGCCGGTTTCGTCATCTGCTTCTCTGGACACCGTCACTCTTTCCTCCTCTGCTTTCCACCTCTTCTCCTGCCCCTTCATTGTTATCAGTATTCGACGACAACGAATAGGACGAAACGCTCAATCCACGGACGACGCGTTGATCAGGAAAACGACCAGGGCATCGAATAAGCCCAGCGGATTCAGGCGTTGGGATACAAACCAACATAACAACAAACGAAGCGATCATTGGTCCACAGTGCGTCATAATCGAACTCTGGAGAGGTCCTGAGGCTGAGGTTGACTGCTGCTCTAGCTCAGGAAAATTGAACTGCGAGTCACGTCCCCAGAATTCCCGATTTCATTAAACGACCCCATCAAGTATCGAGGTTTCAGCTTCGCCTTGGACCTCTCAGCGCCCAGCGCCCACCTCTCACTCGTCGCACAGCAACGGAGGAGACAGGAGATATCGTAGGCGTAAGGCGGGTTTGATTACTCCAGGTTCGAGGCATATAAAGCGTGCAATTTCGGTGCGTTTTCTCCCCCACTATCCTCCAAGGCCTTCAGTATTGACATCGGTGAATCTACTACCACCAAAGTATAAAGGAACTCTAGCTCTCGGAACAAGGACAAGGCATCGCACGCGGAGGCTTTAGAAGAACATCGCAAAGAACCATCCGATAACGAAAAAAACCTGTGTTGGCGCGCTGCTTTATAGCGGATATCTCAAAAGCAACCCCCGCAGACGACCTTTTCGAATCATCCCCCGTCTATCACCACCGACACCACCTCCACATCCGATATATCTCGTAGAAGCCGATACGACACAACCAGACTATGGCTTCCACCACCAAGAAAGCTGCTAAAATCCGAAACGTGCTCAAGAGTGCCGCTCGTCCGCTCGCGAAGATCAAGGGGGGTGTAGGGAATGGGAAGGGGATGAGGGGGAATGGGTTTGCGCCGTTGCCTGGGGAGACACCGATTGTCGTGTGTAGGCTCCAGGTCGTCGGGTGCACCGATGTGCTGGCGAAGGATAATAACGGATATAGTGATCCGTACGTCTTCTCTTCCTTCTCTTCGTCCTTCTTCCACGTATACTCACCGTTCCCCTTGAAGTTATGTGGTCGTATCCATCCTCAACCAACGACACCAAACCCCCGTCGCGAAACGCACGTTGAACCCAAGCTACGCACCCAAAGACGCGACATTCGACTTTCCGTTGTATCTCTCCCTAGCGGATCGGTTGGGCGTGGTGGAGTTCGTGGTGTGGGATAAGGATCTCATGTCGAAGGATTACTTGGGTGAGGTGGCGTTGCCATTGGATGATTGGTTTTGTGATAGGGAGAAGGGGAGGGAGAGACCGTTGGGGTGGGAGGACCCGGAGAACCAGGTAC
This sequence comes from Pleurotus salmoneostramineus, assembly GCA_002583695.1. Lineage (NCBI taxonomy): Eukaryota > Fungi > Basidiomycota > Agaricomycetes > Agaricales > Pleurotaceae > Pleurotus > Pleurotus salmoneostramineus. Next base: position 22,859 of record BEWF01000108.1, read on the forward strand.
GAACTTGTCTCTTCGTTGCGTTTTCGCGGTAGATGTTTATGGGATTTTCGCAGCCGTTTTCGTTGAAGTTGGACTCGACGCGCGCGAATACACAGGCGAAGGGGTCGGTGCAGGTGAAGATTGGGTTCGTAGCGCCGCAGAGCGAGCCGGAGGTCGATTTCAAGGAGGTGTTGGGCGAGTTGGTCAAGAGGTCGAGGCCGTCGTTGGTCTCTGCTCCCCCCGTAAGCTTTCTTTTACTTCGTTTCCTATGGACTTCTATTGCTGCTTGTCGTCGTCGTACCCTTTCGATTTCATGGTTCATACACGCACTTTCTTTTCTCTTCTGTTCGTACACGGACTTTTTCATACTTTCCACTCCCTGGTTATGGACATGGACTTTCACGTACTTTTTCCTCTCGTCGTACTCCTCGTCTTGCCTTATTCCCTTTCCTACGGACTTGTCATCTTTTTTTGCTGGTTATGCATGGACGTGCTCCTCACCCCTTCCCCCGCTCGTGTTCTTTTTTCCTACTCTCTCTTCACCCACGGACTTTTTCGATATCGCGGCTGGTTTGTTCGTGGGCGTTGACGTCCGCTTTGTCTCCTTCTCGCCTTCTTTCTTTCATCTGGCTTCTTCGGCTATAACGTCCACCTGCTGACTTTCCTTTTCTCCACAGACCGAAGGCGTTGGCACCGTGCGCTCCCACCAAACTATGGACTTCGAAGACGACGGCGGTCTCTCCTCCGATTCCGATGACGACGATGAAGAAGACGAGGAATACACCACGCCCAACTCTACGGTACCTTCCTCCCCACCGAGTGAATCCGAACCACCCTCGAAGCAACCTACTCCCTTGAAAGCGGTACCTCCAGCATTGGATCTGACTGATCCAGTGACACCGACAACGCCGACTGTTAGCTCGTTGACCAAGACACCTGTTCCGGTGCCAGTGACGGCTGGGGCGACGCCCGTACCGACCACCGCGAAGAGCGGGTTCATCCCCCGTATGAAGTTCACCAAACGCCTATCATCACATGCCTCCTCGTCCACGTCTTCCCCTACGGTCAGCACCCCGAGTACGCCTAGCACCCCAGACATCTCTGGCTTGTCGACACCGGTGTCTTCTTCGCCTATGGACGTCGCTACCAAGGAGGTTGCGAAAAGGAAGACGAAGACGAGGAGGTTTAAGAAGGGCGGCAAGAGCAAGGGGGAGTATAGTCTGGGTGCGGAGAATGATATCGTTGGGATCGTGATGTTGGAGATTCAGAAGGCGGAGGATCTACCCAGGTTGAAGAATAGTGCGTTGACCGTTATCTTTCTTGTCGTCGTGTGCTCGTGTGCTGATGCTTTCGTTTGCTTCTAGTGACCAGGACTGGCTGGGATATGGATCCCTTTGTCGTCGTTTCCTTCGGGAAGAAGGTCTTCAGAACTCGCGTTATCCGTCACTCTCGCAACCCCGTCTGGGACGAAAAGCTCCTCTTCCACGTCCGTCGCTACGAAACGGCTTTCAAGGTGCAGCTCACCATACTCGACTGGGACAAGCTCTCCTCGAACGACCACATCGGGGACGCTGGCTTCGATGTTAAGGAACTTATCGAGGAGGCACCTCAGCCAGATCCTGTGTCGGGGTTGTACGCTCCTGACGCTGGGGATGGGCATTCGATGAAGGAGTATACGTTACCCATCACCACCGAGAAGGATGCGCCTTGGGAGAGCAAGCACAAGCCTGTCATTACCTTCAAGTACGTGCCCACAATCACCGCCAATATTGCCCTTCTTGACCGCTGTATTTTGTAGAGCCAAGTACCAACCATACTCAGCCCTCCGTCAACAATTCTGGCGTCAATACCTCCGTCAATACGACACCGACGATACCGGGGCCATCTCACACCTCGAGCTCACATCCATGCTCGACTCCCTCGGCTCCACCCTCACACGCAGCACCATCAGCAGCTTCTTCACCCGCCACGGAAAGAATCCACACACGGACGAGCTGACGCTGGATGAATGTATCCAATGCCTTGAGACCGAGCTTGTGAGACCGGATAGTGAGAAGAAGAGGATTGACGGGGAGGGAGAGGATGGGCCGGATACGAGTGTTAGTGCGACGCCGGTGCTTTTGGCGAGTGATGGGCAGGGGAGGGGGATTAGCCTGGATCAGTTGGACTTCTCGGGTCCTGCGCATGTTCCTTCTGGTGTCGCCAACGACGGACCTGGTGTGGTAGATGAAAGCAAACTCCCGCCACCGCCGCCCTACGAAACCGAGCCTGCGCAAAATAGGCTGCAGGACGTTGGGGCCGGGGTACCCAGTAAGGGTGCGGAGCTGGTGGGGACAAACCAGGTTCCCGCTGCGTACTCGTCCTCTTCGGAGGATGTGGAGGAGGATTCGTCTGGTTCGGGTTCCGGGACTGGGTCACCTGAAGTCGCTCCCTCTGCGCCTGCGTCTGGTCAAGTCAAAGTCAAGACAGGTCGATTCAGACGTAAAGCCAAACGCACCAACACCACCGACTCAATCACGACCACCACCCCTTCCTCCTCCTCCACACCCGCATCCACGTCCACCGTAGACGACCCCTTCGAACGCGTCATCAACGTCAAAAACTGCCCAATGTGTCATCGTCCCAGGTTGAATTCCAAGGCCGAGATGGATATCATCACGCATTTGGCGATATGTGCGAGCCAGGATTGGGGGCAGGTTGATAAGATTGTGGTGGGGAATTTCGTTACGGCTAGTCAGGCGCAGAGGAAGTGGTATACGAAGATTATTGGGAAGATTAGTAGTGGGGATTATAGGCTTGGTGCTGTGAGTATCTCTTCCTTTTACCTTCGAGTTCACATAGGCTGAACATCCGTGGTTTTGCTATAGAATTCGGCCAATATCATCGTGCAGAATCGGATGACTGGTCAGCTTGAGGAGGAGAAGATGCAGGTGTACGTTCGGTTGGGGATTCGGCTGCTCTACAAGGTACGCACCAGCTCTCATCTACGCTGTCGTCGACGGTGCTTACTCGCCATATCCTCAGGGTGCTAATAGTCGTATGGAAGGCGGTCGAGGTATGTTCCCCACTCCCCAGCCATTTCCTGATCGCTAACGTTGTCATCGTCAGCTCGCAAGCTGCTCAAGTCGCTGTCGATCAAGCAAGGTCTGAAGTACGACAACCCCGCGTCTGCGGCTGATATCCCTGGCTTCATCGAGTTCCACAACCTCAACGTCGATGAGATTCTTGACCCTCTGGATTCGTTCAGTAAGTTACGCAATACACTCAGCTGGACTTTTCATTGACTTGGCTTCGTTTCATAGAAACGTTCAACCAGTTCTTCTATCGGTATGCTCTCCTCAATCTGCTCTGCCATTAGCCATCATGCTGACTATTCATCTTAGTAAACTGAAAGCCAGCGCCCGCCCGGTCGAACAGCCTGAGAACCCCAATCGCCTCGTCAGCGCCGCTGACTGTCGCTTGATGGCTTTCGAGACTGTCAGCGAGGCAACTCGGCTATGGATCAAAGGTCGCGAATTCTCTGTCGCTCGACTGCTTGGGGATGCGTACAAGGACCAGGTGGATAAGTACACCGGCGGTGCCCTGGTTATCTTCCGTCTAGCTCCTCAAGACTATCATCGTTTCCATTCGCCTGTTGATGGAAAAATTGGACCTATGACCTTCATCGATGGGGAGTACTACACCGTCAACGTGAGTAGATAATTTTCACGTGGAAGCTACTTCTCGATGCTAACAGTATCTGTTCCTTTGCAGCCTCAAGCTATACGAACAGCCCTCGATGTCTATGGCGAAAACGTACGGAAGATCGTTCCAATCGACAGCCCACAGTTTGGTCGCGTTATGGCTGTGTGTATTGGCGCCATGATGGTTGGTAGCATCCAGACTACCGTCAACGAGGGCGATGAGGTTAAGCGCGGACAGGAGTTCGGGTACTTCGCGTTTGGTACGTCTACCTTCACATCTCGAGTTCGTGCAAGATGAGCTGACGACGTTGCTTGTATAGGTGGTTCCACCATCGTCATTATCTTCGAGAAGGGAATGGTCGAGTGGGATGAGGACCTCCTCATCAATGGCCGTGCTTCCCTCGAGACGTTGGTCCGTGTTGGGATGGGTATCGGGTCCCGTCGCCAGATTGCTTGAGTCTCTTTCCGCCGTCTTGATTCTTTTCCTACTCCTCTTGGTTTCACGTTCTCATCCCTCCCTTCTCATATCTCAAAATCATCCCTCCCTCCCTTGTCATTCCCCGCGCCCTTTTCCGCACAAATATGATATACTTACCTTAGAATTACCTTCACTACCCACCACGCCATATCTTTGACTTGCATTTCGAACGACACCGTTTCCAGTAGTACTTTTGCGAACTCTTATTATCGGATACAAATCGCTGAATAAATGTAACAACACGACTGACTGTTTAAATTTGGTGAACGTGAACGTGTGGTGAGCACGATTGCTGTAGCAGCCATCTGCATCAGGTGTGTAGTCCCGTAGTCCGTCAGCTTTGATACAGACGATCTGACGGTTCGTCGTAGTACCAGGAAGACAGCTGGTATCGAGAAGAGTTTCGAAGATAGTCCAAAGGGAAAAATTGTCGGAAGGCACGGATGGTGGTCATGACAAAGAAGAAGCCCTGAGCGCGACGGTAGCATAATTCTAGCGTCAGGTAAGGAGACCGACCTCACTGAATGGAAACTTGGAAGCTTGGACAGCTGGGCGAGGTATCCGCCTGTCCTTGCTCACTCTCCTTTCTCTCCGGTTGTCCTGCGCAATATCAAAGAAAATAATTTCTAGGCGAGCATTTGGCCAACCAGACGACTAAAGTGATGGGGCGTGATGCGTGAATAGTACTGCGCGATCTAGAAAAGCCAAAGAAACGCCAAACCTCCTGGTCTAGGTTTGATTTACACGGTTGATCAAGCCGGCGTTCAAGCGCTCTTCTATAATATCGTTCGAGACTAATCCCTGACTTCTAGGTCTACGTACTTCCTGAGAAACTCAATCTGTCGTGGAGTGATGCCGCATCGTAACAGAACCAACTGAGTTCTCGGCAATCCAGCAGCTTTTCGCGTCTTGAGGATCTTCACCAGATCCCTGAGGTCAGCCTTGACATTTTCTTTGTCCCCTGCAGTGCCTTCCTCCACTTTCTGGCCCACGCTTCCTCCTTCCTTGTCCTTTCCATCCTCATCCGAGATCGGGGTGCGAAGTGGATGCTCTACCTTGTCATCGATGGCTAATGTAGGTGTAGACGTGGATGCGGATACAATGGGCACTGAAATGAACAGCGTACCTGAATCATGCCTGGCTTCCGTAGGGTAAATGGTGCGTGGACGGCGACATTCAACCGAGATCAATCTGATTTGCTGGAGAGAGGCGTTCCGGTCTTCCAAAGGTAGAAGTTCCGATGACGATGATGGTTTCAGAATGGCCGTGAGGAACCAAAGTGTTGTGTTCTCGACAAAGAGTGCTTTGACGGACTTGAACAGAGGTAGAATCCTCGACCACAGACCCACTTCCATCTCTTCCAATCGCTTCGTTCCTCCAACAATAGGAAGGCCATTATCCTCCTCCTTATTCGAATCCACGTTCGACGGTTTCTCGTTGAACACCGTCAGCTTGAAAGCACGAGATGTAATCTGACTTGCCTCCAGAATGTCCATGAAGTCACCTAGATCCAGAAAGTCATGTTGATTTGAAATGTATATTCTAAACCTATTGGGCAATGAGCCACAGTGTACTTGGAGCACAGACGTGGATTCCCCGAATCCAAACGCCACCGAGATCTTGGGAGAGTACGGTTTCGATGAAGTCGGCGCGGAAATGGTGGAAAAGAGGGAGATAAGCGCAGTACGAGCCGTGAGTCGTTTCTGTGCGGTGTCCAACGTCGGGTTCTTCAGCTTGCTTGTGAAAAAAGCGTCCACAAGACTTGGATGTGGGATACTCAAGCGTTTCAGAAGATTACATCCGTTGATTGGGTCAGCCTTGATCGTGAGCGACCGCAACTTGTCCAGCGCAGTAGGGACTTCCAGGGGTCCAATGGAAAATAACTTCGAATCCCAGTCTTCCACGATATGGCTGATGTTGACGATTTCGACGTTGGGTGTTCTCCGAAGAAACTCAATGACATATGAAACCGGCATACCAATGCGTTCGGATTGACGGTGGTTAGCCAGCGTGAGCTTTGTCAGATTACGGAGGATTGGCATGTGGAGCAGGAGGAGGGTATTTCGGAGCTCGAGATGACGGAGAGAGGGCATCTCTGTCCAGGGAAAGAAATGGTGATGAATGTACACCCCATAGTTATGGGAGCCTTTGTGAATTATTGACAGCTCTTGGAGAGAAGGAGCACCGTTTTTACCAATAATCTGGAAGACTTGTTTCAAGTGACCGGTACTTGGCTCCGCGCACGTAATGACGAGCTGTTTCACCCTCTTTGCGCTCTGAGTGTCCCCTAGAACAACTCCGAACGCAGCGCTGGCCCGATCGATATCTTCCGTCCCATCGAAATTGATTTCATCCAGTGGATAATATAGACGTAGCGGTGCTTGTGCGGAGTAGTGAAGCATCGAGTTCAGATTGTGCGTTTCCGACAACACGATGGTAGAAGAAAACCTCGGCGATGCCAGAGCAAGATGGCGCCATTGACTACACACGGCGAGTAGTGTTCTCCATACCCAGGGGACATCGAGAATTTCAGAGCTATCCTTGCATAGCATGAGTATCATCAAGAGTATGTCCGCTGGAAGGAAATGTATCGCCGTGAGCATGTTTCTCCTATGTCGTAGCCTGACAATCGCGGCCTCATGGGTAGCGATCTCAGAATCTATGCTTTGTTGCGCTGCGTGATCGGTGAAAACGGGCTTGATAGATGGGTAAGTATGGGTTAGTTGATGACACAGTGGAAAGACATGTTCCCGTCCAACCGACCATCTTTATGATACAACCTTGAAGAAAACGCGTAGGTGTAGGTGGGGAGAAGAAATGACTCAAAGGGCGCTTATGATTTATCAAGAAGCGCCCCTACCGCACATGACCTGAGGAGGGTTACGCGAACATATAAGGCGAATGTGTCTTGCTCGTACGGCGTAACAACGAATCACAGTTCATGGCTACTCCATATGCCATCGACTACTCATTCGTAGTAATCAAAACAGTGCCCTTGGCTCGAGTGAGTGCTCAACGTAAATAAATGTAACGGAGCAATAACGGAGTACGGTTCATGGGCTGTGACGAGAAGGGTACAGGTACGAATAGAGTACGATGAAAATGGGAGACAATGCCCTTTTCGGCGTTCTGGATCTAAAAATTCCCTGTGCCGCCGCTATTTTCCTAACGAACGCAAGAGTAGTAGATTCCAGGTAATCCTCATGATGATGTAAGGAAAACGCTAACGAATATCCTTACTACTAGCTATTCATCGAGAAATTTACCTGGAATGGTGCAAGGAAGGGTACATCAGGAGAAAAGTGCTTGTGGTGATGAATTCGTTGGAAAGGTTGTGGCAATGGTGTAATCTTCATATGTACGGAACCACGTCCAACGTGACTCAGTCCCACCTCTATCACTTGGCTCCGGATGGCCTAACAGGTCTCGACTTCTACGACGGAAACGTACGAAAAATAATGTACCCGCTGACAGCCCAGAATTTGGTCAAGTGATGAGTGTGTCCATGGATGCTATAATGGTCGGTAGTATCCAGCTAACCGTCAACGAAGGCGACGAAGTCCAGCGCGGGAAGTAGTCTGAGTACTTCGGATCTGTTATGTTTTCCTTCATATCACAGTAGTGTAAGGCAAGCTGACGATGTCGCTTTCTTTATGGGTGGATCGACCATTTCGAGTTCAGTGGAACAAGGACCCTTGCTCCCAACCGTCGATTGATCCTCCTAACAGCTTCGATCCACTCCATTGATCCTCAAAGCTTCAATCGCGCACACTCTCATCCCTAGTCCCTTGGTAGTAGCAGACAGCGCAATTTTGTTTCAGAGTCTTATTTTCTCCTGTGGCTCCTATTCTGCTGTGACACGGCATCTGGCGAGCGGAACTCGAAACCCTATCTGCCGTCACCTCTTTGATTCTATCTCCAACCCCTTCATCTTCGACATGCGGCCTCGGGGAATCCCTCTCCTGTGGATTCATCATCGAAAGCTACGCGCTCGTAATCGGTACCCTGTTTCTCTCCAAACCAAGGCCAACTCGAGGGCGTGGAATCCTCGTGGTAGGTTTTGGCAAGGTTTTGGACTTCTCCGGAGGAGTAGCTTCTCATCAATGATTACAGCCTCAAGACGTATAAAAGCCGTGCTCCGGCTTCGGTTGCATCTTTTACCCAACCATTATCATCTATAGCATGTCTACCTTGCGGGGAATCGTCGGTGTTGGCCTACTGGCCGCCGCCATGGTCGTCGACGCTCTCAATTTCCAATATCCCATGTGCTCGCCTTGGGACTACGCCACAACAGACACGGCGTGGACAATACTCAAGGAGAACGCCCAGGGTCGCTTGTATGAAGGAGTACCAATGGCGAAAAGCTGCTTCGATGCGCCAGCATCCCAGGCTTGTTCACACGCCCGAGCGAGATATGGTGATGAGAGTGAGTCATCACTCACTTCCGCATCTTTCTCCAATATTTCCTTCTGAGCCTATGGTCACTAGCGTCGAGGTCGAACGTATTCGGCGGGTACATCAATACCCAATGGGAGACATGTCAATCAACGGGCGAACAATGTCTTCTAGACTACACGAACTTGAATTCGACTTCACCGACGTCACCTCCATACAGGTGTAGCTTGGGGAGCATCCCGAACTACTACGTGAGTACCGTCTCCACTTGTTTTCATTTTTGCGCTCGCATACCTAAACCTATCGCAGCTTGATATCCGTTCCCCTCAGGAGATAACGGCCGCGTTCCAGTTCTCAAAGAAGACTGGTGTTCCATTGGTCGTCAAGAACACCGGGGTAAGTACTTCCATTTCGCAAGCTACTTACTCCAAAAAGTTCATTGAAGATTTGCAGCACGATTACATGGGTCGCAGCAGTGCACCCGGTGCTTTGGCCATCTGGGTACGTTCCCCAACCTTCATAACCTCGTAATCGCGTTCAACTATATGCTCATTCACTGCATCCAGACCCACAACATGAAGAACGTGAGTATATCATCAGTTAAACCCGCTCACACGCCCCTTAATTCGCCTAGATGTCGTACCATCCTTCTTTCGTGCCTTCTGGATGCCCCCCTGGCAAGTCTAGTCCCGGAATGACAGTAGGAGTAAGCTCAAACTTCGCATCTCCCCCGCTCATGCTGACCATGTCCGGGTGGATCAAGGCCGGAACGCAATGGGGAGAAGCATATGCCTTTGCCGAAGCCCATAATATCACGATCGTTGGTGGAAGCGATAAGAATGTCGGCGCTGCTGGCGGATGGCTGCAGGTACGTTCTCCACGCTCTTCCATCCATCAAACATTGGATCAAGCCCCGTCTCAATGCGGTGTCTAGGGCGGTGGCCATGGAATGCTGTCCAACGCTATGGGTCTAGGTGTTGATCGTGTGGTACGTAATTGTTTCATGGTCATCGCTTGGGAGATCTCTCTCACCGTCCGTCGTGTTTACTCTACTCATAATACTCTAGCTCGAGTTCAAAGTCGTCACACCAGACGGTATCCTCAGAACGGCGAATACATGCCAACACCAAGATCTCTTCTTCGCTCTCCGAGGCGGTCAGTTGGTTTACTCTACTCTACTCTTCATCCGTTCCGTTATCGATCCAACGTCTCTTACTTATCATCTATCGCTGATCATTGTACAATGTAGGTGGCGGCGGAACATTCGGCGTCGTAACCGAAGCCACGATCCTCGCATCTCCCCAAGTAACCCTCCAAGCTGTCATCCTCACCTTCCCAAAACCCACACCGGGAGTCCCCTCCAACCTCACACGCGACTTGTTCACGGTAATTGGGGAGCTTGCTCCCCTATTTACTTGCGCAGGCGATCCAAAATGCTTAGTGGCTGTGCAAAACACGTTAAGGGTCCTGTGTCGACACCGTGAGAAATGTCGACAGCGTGGGATAGTGACTTGGCGCCCGTGAGTTGCGTGCGCACGCAACCAACACACAACGCGGGCAGAGTGAGTGAGTACCTTCCACGCTGGTTGGACTTTGAGTATAGAACGACGTAATCATCATCCACATTGTATATGTGTTGAAAAGTCCTCGAACACCAGATAACAACGGAGAAGTAAGTACACGCTTAGGAAAAGTTAGGATATGGCTTGGATATGATGTTACGATTCTCACCAATCTGCATGATCATCACCGTCTTCTACACCATTGCTCAGGTAAAGCATAGTGAATTTCAAGTAGGAGGAGTATGTGTCGACAGGTTTGTGTCAATGGCTTTCCCGGGTGAAGAAGACAAACCGCACCCCCCTATCTCCTTTAAAAGCCAGGAGTTGGGTTGTCTGTTCGGAAAGACTGTTCCGGCGTGCGGCCAACGTGCGGCGTGTGCATGTGAGGAGCCACGCTGTCTGCCCCCAGAGGAGCTTTGTTGTAGGCCAGAAGGACTCATATTGGTGCGTATCAATCTGCTCTCAACTAGGATGATAGGGCTTATTCAAGGGCACAGGGGAGTTTGATAAACACGGAACACCCCTACCTTTTTTCGAGATCAGTCTCACAGTACCCATCTGGAAAGGGGAACCGGAAAGAATATATTCGGCTGGACGCCTGATTCCACGGCCAACTGGAACATTCGATCAAGAAATGCTCCAAAGAAAATTCATTGGATAATGTTGATAATTTGTGTATTCTGTTTCTTACTTCTCCGTCACTCTTGCATCCCCTCAGCGGTGCAAGCAACTTGTAACCAGAACAAACTACTGATAAATACTATCCACAACCACGATTGAGTCTACTTAGCGCAGAAGACCAACTCAACTCAGACTAAGCATTGCCCACACCCGGCCGAAGGCCGGGCACGCAAGCTCACCACCGAATTTAGTGGGAACCCCACGAAAACGCATATTAGTGAACAACAGCCTCCGCTGGGCGGACGAAGGATGGGGTGGAATCGCCAACGCCCATACAGCGATATATGTCAATCCCTTGTTGACCTCGGAACAGGCTGCGTCTTCGATGAAGCCATTGATTGATTTTGGTCAGGAAGCCCAGGCGGGGACGAAGACTTCCTCAGGCTCAAGCTCAGCTCGGGTAGTCGTAGCCGAATTCAAGAGTTGGGGTGCATTCTTCGACGTCTTCGCTAATGCATTCGTTGCTGTACGTGCATCTGCCTTTCATCTCATTCTCCTTTATCACGACTAGCTCATCATCTTCCCCTTATAGTCCGTTGGCCACAGCCTCGCTCTCGCGTCCCGGCTTATCCCCTCAGACAACTTCGTCCCTTCAAAGCAAACCGAACTCGTACAAGCCCTCGCCGCAGCAAACGACGAAACCAATAGCCTAATCCTCCTGATCGCACCGCCGTGGAAGTTCTCTCGTGACGGCTCGGCGAAAGACATCAAGGCCAATGATGCGAAGACTAGCGTCACGCCGGCTTGGAGGTCGAGGTGCGTATCCTACTTCTGTGACTCTGATGTTTTATCACTCATTAATGACATTCGCTTCTGTGCAGTCTCTTCCATACGACGGTCGTCTCACCGTGGAACTATAACGCGACCTTGGAGGAGAAGAAGGCCCGGTATACGCGATCATCCAGTGCGATGTCTCATTTGAGGAGGATTACACCAGACGCTGCTTATGTCGTGCGTCACGCTTTCCTTCCGCTTTCCAACAGGTCATCTTGATGATTGAGCTATACCACTCAGAACGAAGCGGATGTACACCAGGAAAACCATGAACGGGTGTTTTGGGGGAAGAACTACGCTGAGCTCTTGCGTATCAAGAGAAAGTAGTGAGTTTTTCCTTTCTCCCCTTTCTTTCTGGTAATTTTCCAACGGCTGATTGATCGTCATCATCAAGCGATCCTGATCATTTGTTAGATTGTTGGCATTGTGGTAAGTCGCATTTGACCGTCGCACACTCTGATTGATGCATTTGCGTTTCTGGACGCTTACTTTCCTTGGTGTACCACTGTAGTTGGTTCGAACCCGAAGTCGTCGCGCTTCTCTTGTTATATCTAAAGTAGGCGTACCTTACTCTATGCGGACCCTGGAATACGGGCCTCCAGGACGAGGACATTGTTTACCATTGAGTAGGATTATAGAGTGGAATACTTATTTCGTGAACTTTTTGCTTTCTCGTTTCCTCCCCACCGCATCTGTGATCGCTCACGTACGCTTTGAACTTCACAGCCGCTGTCTGCTTTCCCCTGGCATATCATTTAGTTTTGGAATACACGTACTCCAATGCAGTGAATGGACTGAGCTTGGACCGCAATCTGCTTGACCGCTACGAAAGTCTAGATGGATGCGGAGATAGATTCTAAGGAAACATGATTACAGATATCGAAGTGATGACTTCAAGGTTATTAGCATAACAAAGGGAATACAGAGGGTTTAAATCATACTACAAACCATAAACCGTCACTTTCGCGGTCGTGTTGACCTCCCAGACAAGGTTCAGATTCACCTTCCCTTGCTCGGGAATCGCACACTTCCACGCAATCCTCCCATACCTTCCCAACGCACTCATATCACCCTCAGGATCATCAGCCCCGTCCCAATTCACCGTCACGCCCTTCGAAACGCTGATAGAAGGTGGTGCTTCAACCGCCTTGGAAGGATTTAGCTGCGTCGGGATCGTCAGCGCTGGCTCGATGAGCTTCACGGTGATTTGTGACTCTTCGGAGATGGGGATGTGGTCGATCATAGTGAGGTCATTCACTGGGATAGTCTTCGTGTTGTGTATCGTGATCTGTTGGGTATATACACGGCTTGCTTGCTTCGTATAGAAGCCACTTTGGGTAAGCTTCTTGGACAGCGGGTGGTACTTGACCCGGATAGAGGGGTCAGGCCTATACGATCCATATCAGCGAAATCGTTCGAATAGAAGGGGAATCAAACCTACCCAAGGGGACAATCAAAGGTTTCTTGAGGATTGGATGCTGGTACCTGCGTCTTGGAGACGAAGCTACCATCAACGTATACGCTAGCCGTCCCAGGGAGAAGGGGGAACTCCGAGTCGTTCTTGATCTTAGCCTAATCAACCATGAGTAAGAAAGATCAAAAGGAAGTGAGCGGGGACGTACCTTGAAATGAACCTTTGCTTCTGCCCTCGGTATGGTGAACCAATGCATCGTTGCCCCAAGGCCGAGCTGGACGATGGTAACACTCTGCGATTCCTCTCGGCTGGGTACACTGACGAAGCCAGGAACGCTAAACGTGGTGCTCAGACTACCTTGACTCGCTACCTCCGCTTCCCTGTAATCCATATCTTGGACATAGTGGGTGGTGGGCATCTTCGAAGCCCTCAGAGACGCGCGGAATCGGATGCGTTTAGCACGCGACACTGCCAGCTCCATGACCCCTTCCTCATCCATCGTAAGCAAGTGTGTTTTACGCGTCCATATCGTCCATGGTTCGAGTGTAGGGAGTTCGAGTCCGAAAGTGGGTGTTACTGTCTCCAGAGTCAATGAGACGTCGTTCCAATCCTGGTGAAGAGGGTTCAGGTCGTGAAAGAACAGATGTAGGGAATATATATACTTACCTCGCCGGTAGTTTGTGTGATGGCGGCCTTGTAGGTGAGTTCGACGGGTTGGTTGGCCTCAGTCGTCTCCACTCGGATGTCGTATACGGCTTCCCAACTTGCATCGGTAACCGCTGGGAGGAAGGATGACAAGTGAGTACGGGAGAAGATCAGCTAAGGAAGACCACAAGAAACGCACCGTATGTGAGTATCAGCGTCACATTGGCCTCCGCCTCCGCGAACAGATCAATTGTCGCGACTTTGGTCAACTTGTCGTCCACCTTATCCGTCGACCCAAGAGCCTTAGCCTCCGCTTCAATATCCTCGTTCACTTTCTTAATCTCCTCTTCGAGCTGGAGAAAACGCGAGTCAAGCTTCTCTCCCTGCGTTTCATACCCATCCAGGAGTTCCCAAGCCGCCGCGCCGGTAACCTGGTTGGATTTGATGGAGGAAAGGTAAGACTCCAGCGATGTGATGGCTTTCTGGCATCGCTCGAGTGCTCTCTCTTTCTCTGCCTTGGATTCTCGAAGCGCCTCAAGGGTAGCTGAGGTAGCCGGTGGAGGCGGAGGGGGTTTGTTGGTTATGGTGACACCTTGGATCGTCGCAGCGCCTCGGCCTTCCACTCTTCGACCCAGATGTCAGTACCACCGAAAGGGATCACGGACGAAGCTCAAACGCACCGTAACGTATCATCATCCAAAACCGCTGGCAACCCACTGATCTTCACTTGGTTCTGACCCTCCTTTATGTCGACTTGGTACGACCTTGTCACTTCGGCGCGTCCAGAGTACAAGCTAACTTTCTGGATCTTGCTAGCGTCCACGGAAATCAGCTCAATGGTCGTGGAGGTCGTTGTCGTCGTCATTGTGGGGGAAAAGTCGAATTCGTCGCGTTGGTTGGTTTTCAAAAAAGGCGGGCCTTAAATACGAGGACTAGGCACAGCCGACCGATCGCGTCGTCATGCGGTGCGTTGGGCGCTGGACACAGGACTCAGGGTCCCTGACTCAAGCCCAGTCAGACTCAGGGACAGTGGACACAGGAGTAGCGACAGGGTGAATTCCAGGATAGATAAGACAGCACAGTATGGGTCCATGGAAAGCGTATGAGCTAGGTAAGCATGATGATAGGTAGCGTGGAAGTATACAGTAAGTACTCTATAGCGAAGTCCATAAACGAAGGGGAGAGAGAGACTCAATGGGAACACTGAAGAGACTTAGGCAAGAGTCTGAACGGAGTCCTCCGAGCGCTTTTCCTTCATAATCATATTCCTTGGTTTCGTGCGAAGGAGAATTCCAGGATGGGCGAAGTTCAGTGTGAACATAGCGAGAAGGACCATAGTACCATCGAGGACGTCTAAAAGGAACCGTCAGCCTTCTCACACGACGCAGGAAAATAAATGGCCGTACTGAAATACACTTCGGTGGTGATAATCCTACCATCCCAGCCATCAGCGAGCTCGATAGTTCGGTAAACAGATCTACAGTGGCATAATTAGTGGAGGTATTAATAGGGCGATGCAGATGTGGAGACGAACCGAATGAATAACAGGAGGGTGCTGAAGAATAAAGCACCGGTCATTAATTTGAGGCGAGCATCGAGGAGACCACGTGTAGCATCTTGGTCACCTCCGATGGGTTTGGCTACGCTTCTTACCGGACGGTCGTAAAGGTAACGCATGAAAAACTCGAAGGCGCATATCGAGTAGACGGTGATAGCGACTAGTGATCCGTATGCTCGATGAGAAATGCAAAGAAGAGTTTGATGGGCAGAAACGAGCTCACCTAGCTGGAAGACGATACCTCCGAGCATGATGTTACCACCCTATTATCGAGTATCAGTAAGAAGCAAAGACAAAGACTGAACGGAGATGGGCCTTACCAAATCAGCGTTCCCTTCACCATCCGCTGCGGACGCAGCCATACCTCCACCAACACCTTGAACGATAAGGGCGATGATATCCTATACGAATATGAGCTGACAGTCACGGTGGGTATCAACGAACTTGGACGTACGCAAGAAAGGAAGACGATGGTATCTGCAGTAAATGAAAGTGAGTTACCAATAAATCAAACCGCCAAGTCAATTGCTTACACCACTTCGGGCTCAAACGACTATACACAGGTCCCAGCCGTGCGATGATACGTCCCAGAATAATGAAATTAGCAGCAACCAGCGGCGTCGGCGCTAGGATGGTCGCCGTTATTCTGAAACAACCACTGTTAGCAACGGACAATGAGACGACGGTGGATGGAAACATACTGCATCATGAACGGATCCGACGCCGCAACATTATAACTCGACCATAATCGCCCTGCCCATCCGAGAACTTCGACGGCACCAGCTAGGCAAGCCGTTGGTAGTAGCCACCATGTGCGAAAGAACGTTGCTTGAGTACAATGGGCGACTGAGCGGTTCAAAAAATCACAATGAGCAGAGCCAAAAGCGAGGAAAGGACGATGACTCACGTGTTGATATGCCAAAGAGAACGACGAAAATATATGCCACATATTGTGTGGGTACGTATCCATACGATGAATGAACTTCTACGTCGGCAGTGTCCATCTTTCGAGAAATCGAGCGGAGGAAAAGGGAAAGGGAGCGAATTGAAATCCCCAGGAACTAGCGGGAGAAGTGAGGTTTAGAGTATGAAAGCAACGACAACGCACACCCGTCCTTATAAAAGACACTCAACTGCGGAGAAATCATTGTCGGTGCACCCGTTGGTCGGTATCGCCGTAGGAGATAAGTCCCGGGTTGGCCACGATCACCTCATTGACGCCTGCACCGCATTTTACCCTTTACCTCCGGGGTAAACTTGTGGGATGTACGTTGCCACGACCCTTAAACTGCGGATGAGAAAGCACAGTTCGTATGGAAAATCAGCGACTGGACACATGAGATTGGATAGTGGTACGCACATCCTCGATGAAAGGCAGCAAATTAGATAACTTGAAGTAAATTGTACCAATGTTGGAATCAGGTACGCACGCGTAGTATCTTGATCCCGAGTCGGGGCCGTTCCGTTCATACTTCATAGGAGGGCATGGGAACCCCACGGCCGAGCCGCTGAAAAATTGCACCGTCGTTTTGAGCTGTCATTTGTGCGCAGCGCTGGGAAACATCATGGATACCGCGTAGCTCGCCTCGAATATGTTGAATGTGCTCGATGATAAAGGCAAGACTGAACTGGAACGAATGCGTAGTACGCCGTCAAATGGCGTGGAGCAAGCATGGTGTATGTTAAACCCATCTTGGGCGGTAGTCTACCACCGTACTGGTGTCATTATATGTATTTTACCGCCAGGAACCGATAGCTTTATCGCAATCAGCATTGAAATGACGGCATTCAAAGGACAGAGGGAACAAGTACTTACCCTCGCCTTATCCCAGGACATTCACACTCTCCGCCAACCGCGCACAAACCTGCCTAATCCCCCGCTCATCCAAATTCGCCACCGAAAACCTAATCCACGCTCCCTTCTCCCCCTTCTCCCCCTCCCCCTCCTCCTCCTTCTCTTCCTTACCCCCTCCCATCGGATTAAACATATAATCCGGCAGCGCAACAACCCCCATATCCTCCGCAAGCCTCCTACACACCACCCTCGAATCAACACCCCCAAACGGATGCCTCACATACGCAAAATACCCTCCCTGAGACCCAACAACCCACCCCTCCGGTACGCCCTCCCTAAAAACTCGATGTCGCTTCCCAATCCTCCTCGCCGTTTCCTTAACATCCCGACGAAGTCGTGGCAACAAATCGTTTGTATGTAACGCAACTTGGGGGACCCGAGACGCACAGATTTGCAAACAATCCAAGACGGTTTTGACTTTGTTGAGGAATACGGGGTTGGCGATGATGGCGCCGAGACGGAGGCCTGGGATGGCGTAGGATTTAGAGAAGGAGAAAAGGTGGATTAGGTAGGTGCGCCATGGGGGGTGTGAGGTGTTTTTGTTGTTGCTGTTGAAGAGAGAGTGGGGTGGGTTGTCGAGGATGAAATCGCGGTATGTCTCGTCGAGAATGAGGGCGATTTTCTTGGAGCTGGCTAGCTGGGCGAATGAGGCGAGTAAAGAGGGTGGGTAAACTGCGCCAGTCTGGAGTAGACGGCTTGTGAATCAGGAAGAAGGAAGGTGGACAACAAGGGGTGGTATTGACGTACAGGATTGTTAGGAGAGACCAATGCGATCGCTTTCGTTCGTTCCGTAATCAACGACTCGCAAGCTTCAACGGATGGGATGAATCCAGCTTCAGGTTTACAAGGAAGAACCACGGTTCGTATCCCAAGTAAATCCAGCGTCATCCTAGCCAACCCTACATCAGTTCGAATCCACCTCATCGCACAGCATGGTACGTACTGATGATTAAAGTACCTGCGCCGATTATCATCAACAATTATCAGGTACGCGTTTACACCAACCCACAAATGCAACAAGACGACGTACCACGGCGAAGGTATGATAACCTCATCTCCAGCATCCGCCAACGTCATAACCGCCGCCACAAACGCCATATTCCCCCCCGCAGTCAACGCAACATCCTCCATAACAACATCCACTTCCCCTCCATAAACAACCTTCATCTCCTCCGCCACCAACCCTCTCAACTCCACATCCCCAAAATCATCCCCATACCTCGCCGTCTCAGGCAACGCCGCGGCATCCGCCAAAGCTTTCTGAAGTGCTGGTGGGGGAGGGTTTCCCGGACTTCCTTGAGCCATGTCTAGGAGCGGTTTATCGGGCGTAGCTGTGTATCTGTCGGCCCATTCATACACTTCCGGGATTCTAGAGATGACAAAGAGATGAGAGGAGACGAAGAGATGAGATTACGGATATTAGCTGATTGCACGGTGATTTATGGTGGATCTTACCTACGGAGGTGCCATTGAAGTCGTAACGCCGCGAGACATGCGGAATGGGAGCGTCATGGTATGTGGAAGATCGTAAAGTAACGAGGTCAAGTCAAGGTCAAGTTCGAGTTGGACTGCGGATTCGAAATTCGAATCTGACCGTCACGTGCAGGGTGTAGAGCAGCGACCTGCTCAGCACATCGACGGACCGTAGCCCAAGTATGTAACGAGAGTAGTCCGTAAAAATTGTGGCGGGGAAGGTATATACTAATAAAAAGTCCATGCCCGACTGATGGGAGCGGTGTCTAAGTCCAGTCGAAGCCATCATGTGCGCAGAGGTGGAACATATGACTGTAAGAGCGACGGGACAGTCCATACAACGATAGATCGACATCAGCACGCAGAAACCCCTCGCTTCCACCGTCAGTTCCATAGTCACTACCACCAACACACTCAGCCGCTCCTTGCAAGACCGTCCAGTACCAAATGACATCCCAAGCTACCTGACTGCCTGTAGTCACCACCACCACCACCACCGCGTAAGCATTACTGCCCAAGAGCCTTCGATTATCATAGATAGCACCTCCACGTCTTCCTCCTCTGCTCCATGTCTTCCTCCTCCTCCTCATTGCGCCTGGTAGCGCAAGCGACGGCTTGGCTATGTGGATGTCTGACACAGGCCAGAGGAAGGCTAAGGTCCAAGCAGTCACTGGCGTGAATATGGTTTTCGTAGGGGACATCGCTGGCGTACGGCGTAGGGATGCTTGGGGTGGGAAGTGTACCATGAACGGCCAGCCTGACACGACGGAGAGGAAGGCGCGACGAGACTTGGTGCTTGAAATTTGAAGCATCAAACGCCGTGGTACAGACCCCCTTCCCTTCGCCCATTCCATCAAAAAAAAAACCCTCCGGCCCTCGAAAATCTTCCCTCCCTCCCTCCCTCCCTCCCTCCTGCCATCAACAAGCTCCGTCTCTCCGTATCGGCACCGTCTGCACTCAAAGGCACCTCGCGCTCTCCCCCTCAGAGCGTCATAGCGCGACGGATATTTGTGAGTCGAGGAAGGAAGGAAGGAAGGAACACGTCGTTCGTACTGCCAGTGTCACAAGTATGTGGATGAGTCCAAGTCGATGTGTGGTGTGGTGTGGTGTAATCGTGGACGAGAGAGGCAACGAGGTCGTGGTGGATACGAGGAGCAGGTCGGTCATATGCATGATGGACAGCTACTCTAGATGGTGAGATGGTGGTGTGGGTTACAGGTTTGCCCTTCCATACGCGCCTTCACCTTCACCTCCACCCCCACCTCCACTCCGACGTCGTAATCACGAGCTCACAAGGGGCATCGTCATGCCAAAAGAACGAACGAACGACCGATGTGTCCAAGATGTATTCCAAAGAGGGAATGTATTCCGAAGAGGGAGGAGACGTGAAAACGGTGAAAAGATTGTAAGAGCGGTGGAGAACGTGTAGGGGCTGCTAGTGTGGATGCAAGGGGGTAACGAATGGTCTTGAAGCGGTTCTTCCTCTTACATGTCCACAAAGCATGATCACAAATCACAAAACCCATCGTCGGTAATGGGTAATGGTACCCCCGTCTTCTTCGTGGATTCGTGGATCCGACGACGACGACCACAACCACCACCACGGTAGCGGTAGCACCCAGTTTCACAGGATGGTCGAAGGCGGCATTCGCGCAAGGGAAGCGGACACCTTGAAGTCTTGAAGCTTGAAACTGGAGGACGAGAGGAGGACTTGATACCAGTGATGGCTTTCGAAGACCTGCGACGTTCACGAGGATGAGAAACAACAAGACGAAAAAAAAGGATACCACGCACCTCTGCGGGGCAAACTATCAAAAGACCACTCTCCTCGTTCCGAACCCACCCATCGTTTCCACGGCTAACCGGTTCCAGCGTCCTCCAACCTGATTGCTACGGGGTACTATCAACCCAGCCCGTTGTGAATGCGAACGCGAATGGTCCGTAATCCGAAGGGAGGAAAGCGATCGTTCGTATTGCGTTGCGCTCGCAGATTCGACAAGCAGGTGAGAGGGTTGCGGGGAGGTTGTGACGTTGATTCGTGGAGCATACAAGGACGTCGTGGTCATGGAGGAGCTTGAGTGCGGGGGACTGGCGAATTGTGAGCTCAGTCAGAGTACGGGAGAGAGAGAGAGAGAGGGATAAGACTCACCGAAGTCCTGACGCTGAAGCGTTCCCGACGTTCAACCGCTGAAAGAAAGTAGGGAACCAAATTCCGTCAACTGTGAGGAATTAAGGAGAGCTTGAGCTTGAGCTGAGACAGACTGAGCGTGTCGATGAGCGACGGTCCGACAAGCTGAAGAATGAAGGAGGGTGAGGGGAAATCTTACCGGGTGTGCTCGAAATGCAGGCGCATTTTTGTTAGTGGTATCGATAGAGTGAGGGATGTCTTGACGGCTTCGTCCAATGTTCTTTGCAAGAGAGACCATGACGCCAGAGCACATCCTCCCTCCTTCTCCTGGTCGGGGGGCAAGACCGGTTTGGAAGGGTTAGGATCCTGAGACCCAGAGGGATGAGCAAGTCGTCTAACAATCGTCGGGAGAGTGTATGAGAATACGAGAATACGACCGCAGTATTCAAGGTCGAGTTGCGCGAAATGCGCTCCGCCGTCGTTTCGGGTTTCTCAGTTCTGATGATGTCAATGATGGTGAGGAAGAAGCGAAGTCGTTGGTGAGAAAAATGAAATGATCCCGAATCGGGGTCAATAGTCGTCCGCCAATCATAATTTGTGCCTGTGACTGCCCTGTCATATGTCTTTCGTCCTCTCACCTCGGCCCTCCAGCCTGGTTGGCGACCCTCCGTCGATAACATATTCTAGAGTACAAGTGTGAGAGGGGAAGGAACAAAGACGAAGGTGGGATTGGGACTGACCGGCACTTGCATCATCCTCATTCGTATACAATCATCTGGACGACGGGTATACTTCAGCGAAATGACGACCGATACGGGAGCTACTGGTGGCGGAGATCACTGAGATACTCGTGGGACGGAGGTACGGTCAAAATACACCTCTAACTCTAAGGGTACACACGATATGCAGCCAAGTACATGTCAAGTGTAACGTCCTTACCTCCATCTTAATATTCAATACCTACCAGAGGGTCTTTTCGTGTCGAGCTGACTGAAGTTGAACGGTCCGTATCACTACTACTCTATACTCTAAAGTCACCGAAATTCTAGGCCTCGTCGTCTGGATAAAGACAATGACGATGACACCTACCACGCGACATCGGTGCAATCCTCATATACATATATAAAGTCGAGACTCTACTCTACCATCACCTTATTCGCTTCCCTCCTCCTTGACACAACCCCACCATCAGATCGCCCGAATCATAATCGCATAATCATGGAGAAAGCTGACGCTGTACGTATCCTTCTCTCTCTCTCTCTCTGACGATGCTTATCCCATTCCACATCTCTGGAATTTCAACGTATGCCAAATAGGAATCTGCTTCGAATACTCACACAGAGGCTCCTACTCCGCTAGGGGAAGGGGACGCCGCTCCGAGCAAGGAAATTATCACCAAAAGCCAGCATGACGTGGAGATGATGTCCCTTCGTGCATCATACAACTCGACGATCGAGGGGATGCGGGATACAAACGACAGGTACGTACCCTATCCCTATACCCTATACTTACTCTATTTGATTCACGCACACTCCCCCTTATCTGATGTGATGATCTTCTTGCTCTACATCAGATTAGAATCTAGAGTCAAGTTCCTGGATGAACAGCTAGATGAATGGAAGAAGAAGTTCGGTGTAAGTTTGTGTGTGCTCCCGCGTACCCACAGTATACAGAGTTACACAGGTACACTAGAGTATGGCAAGCGTACTGATGAGTTTATGACATGACAGTATCTACACAACATGTGCAAAGAAGCCATGAAGACGATCGAAGACAATGGCGTAGAAAAGGAAAAGTGAGTCGGTGGATATCATACTCGAGTATCCGAGTGACCGGCTTACTAGCGTACTTCTGCCTTCTGCTTAGGTCGCAATCGGAACTCCAGCAAGTCAAGAAAGAACGTGATTCGCTCAAAGAGGAGAACGAGGTGCGATTCTCTCCGACGCGACTCATCTTTCTAGCCAATTCCTAACTGCGTATTTGTGCTTTACTATATTGTTACTATGTATACAGGCGCTGCGTCACAAGATTATTTCCCTCGAAGGTCGCCCAGAGAACAAGTCTTCATCTTGAGTCGTCAATGTCACATGTGACGATGGGTCAATTGTACTCTATACTCTATAGAGTAGTTAGAGTAGTAGTAAGTACGTACAACCAACAGAACGATTACTCGCCTTGCGCAAGCGATTCGCAGCGATAATGCTGCTTAACTTAGACTCTTAGAGTAAATAGAGTACACAATAAACCCCGTCCTCGCTCCCGAGTCCCAACGCCCTATAGCTACTTGAGCTTGCCACTCGACTTGTTAAAACCTCAAACCTCTCCTCTTTCCTCCTTCAAGTCACAACCACCTCGGATCCCGCCGTCTCTCAGAGCCATACACTTCGCGTCGACTCATACCACCAAGGTGGTGTCATGACTCACCATCCAGGGTGGGGTACAGCACGACCGTCGTACTCTATGTACGATGCTAAGTGCTTGGTCCAGGAGGTATGTCGGGACCGATTCCTATGACGTCCGACTGGGCATTGAGACCCATTGAAATTTGAAGAAGGTCGTTTAAGTAACACGAACGAGTGTAGGAATGGATACATAGAAGGACTTCACGGGATCGTAGATTTGGGGGGTAGATCGACAGGGGGGCGTGGACTCTGGAGGTGACGCCGATCCTATCAGTTTCAGTTGAGTAGGATGCCTGGCTGAAATGGCGATGGTGATGACGATGGCGACGACGATGGAGCACAGATTAGCTTACAGCTTACGATGGCATTGCGAGGATTCCAAAGGGGGAAGACAGCAAGAGGAAATTGGGTGTATGTATTGATTGTACGAATCGACGAATTGGAGCGACGACGATACGTTCGGGATTCGGGAGAGGAGGGGTACCGTAAACAGTGTTCTCCTCGGTCCTCAGTACAACGAATCCAGAGTAATGGTAAAATTGCCGCGATTACTTACCGGTTACCCCGTGCCTTCTTCAATCTTCAACCCAAGGCTCCCCATCCCATCCCATCCCATCCCATAATTCCTCTGAGAGAAACGTCCAATCCCCTGTAGTCTGTTCTAAAGAGGTCCCCATTGTGATAACGATCGGCTCGCCAAATCCATAATCTGGGGTGCGTGGGGTGTGTCGGGTGATGGGAAGGAGAGGAAGGAGAGGAAGGGGGAGGAGAGGAAGGGGAGGAAGGGGAAGGAGACGCGGACGTGGATGTGGATGTGCGTGTGGATGTTGGAATGTCATGTCGATGGCAGGAAGATCCACTGGTTGAGCCTTCGTCTTCGTCTTCGTCTTCCTCGTCTTCCTCGTCTTCATCTCCCACCCCCGCACTACTCCGACCTTTCTCTAACCTCCACCTCTCCTTCAACCTCACCAACCAATTAACCAATTAACCAATTAACCAATCAATCAACAGTAGCCATAGCCGTAGCCGTAGCCGTAGCCTAGCCGTAGCCACAACAGAGTAGCTCGCGCGCCACACTAAAACAAAGGAAGTGGGCAGGCAAGCCTGACAGGTGAGAAGGATGATGCAAAGGGAGTGTGTTCAAAGCCGAGGGATGAGATCTTGAGAAGGGAGTGTGTGCAGCGAGGAAGATGTGGTAGCGAGGAAGATGTGGTAGTGAAATTGCTAGCATACTCTAGAACTTCAAGTTTCAAGCTTCAAGTTTCAAGCTTCAAGAGTGAGATCTTGAGAAGGGGAAAGGGAAGGGAGCAAAGACAGTCGATGCATCGATGAAGGTGGGGTTGGGACTTGAAGCTTGAAGCTTGAAGCTTGAAGCTTGAAGACTGACCGGTATCGACCTAGTTCGTAGGGTATACGATCGTCTAAGCGACGGCTAGAGTATACTCTACTCTATGCATATACTCTATGCGTATAATCCAATTCCCGATTCCCAGCGAAGTGTTGGCGAAGTGACGACCGATGCGGAGCTGGTGCTGGGGGTATTGGTGCTAGGGGTATTGGTGGTGGCGAAGACCACTGAGATACTCGTAAGAGTCAAGACGGAGGTGGGACGGACTGGTTGAAATTGGCATCGAAGGGTAGACGATACGCAGGATACGCACAATACTCTATGCGAACGTGAATGACGAAACCGAGTACAGGTCTCGACGAACTAGAAAACAGACGCAAATTCAAGGATAGATAGGAGGAAAGGCGATGCAAAGACTCACTCACAGTCATCATGTTGCAGACACATACTCCCTTCCTCCATCCCTCCAAATAAACGTCCGTTGTCATCGACGACTGTGAGAACGCAACCGGTCCAGTTCCATCGTCGGCAACAAGCAGATCCTTTCCATAGCCGAGTAACAACTCCCATCATCCCATCGAAGTCGAAGTCGAAGTGACTATTGAGAGCGTGACAAAAGGACGAGCATGGTGCATGGTGCGTGGTGCGTGGTGGGAGGTTACACCCAGTGGAAACCCAGATGAGACGCACAGAGGCAGGCGGAGGGAGACAGAGACGGCCGGAGATAACTAAGCGCCTCATCTGTTCTGTGTGGCTCTCCGTCTCACGACCGATTCTCTGACCCGATCTGTTTCGTGCGTAGACTATCCGAGACTATCCAATAGTTCTCAGCATTTCTCAGCTTCTCTCATTCTGTCTCGCGTGTATTATTCTTGAAAAGGATATATTGCCACTGTAAAAAATACAAATATTCTATTTCTACTGGCTACTACTACACCTCCATCCCGCCCAATGCAGAACCACGGCTTTCAACACCACCTTGAGTTCCCCATTCTGACTTGTCCAAGTATTTTGACAAGACCGTGAGGAAGGGAGCGAGGCCGGCAGAGTTAGGCCTTATTTGCGCCGGTCCACAGCTATAGATGAGGTAGATCCTTAGATGAGCGTAGCACGAGAACGAACGGATGTGGGACTCGCCTTGGAGGTGGTATCAGAAACCTTCTCCGTCAACGGATTTCGTCTAGCTGCGGCGGCGGGGCGGGTGGTGGGACTTAGTTCTGTGTGCTTTAGCAGTGTGAGTAAGGAATGGGCTTCTGAAAAGGGGGGAGACAACATACGGTTGTGGAAATGTTGATAGACCTGTAGCAAGCCGGGGGGGTTAAAGAAGGGGGCAACGGTGAGTACATCAGCTGGAGCGGAGTCATCCAAACTCACTGTCCAGGCTTTTCGGGGATCGGCAGACTCTCTTCTCCGTATGTGAGCATTGCCATTGCCAGCCAATCCCACCCATCACCGAGCCAATCCGCCGTTGTGCTTAGGCTAGCTTTGATGACGGGGTTGCGCTTGCTTCAGATGACTTGCATTGCGCGGCGAACCTATGAAAAAAAGACGCTTGCGCTCGTGGGGGTAGAGGATGGAGGGTCGGGGTAGTTGATAGTACGGTGCAATCAGCTAGCTGAGGAATGTAGCTTTCGAAGACGAGGAAGGATGAGGCTGAGTCGTTGAGGTCGATGGACGTTGAAATTTGCTGTTGAGACAGAGGGCGAAGTGCTTAATATAGATGGGGGGGGGGCAAATTTCCGATGCCTTGGGTGTATTTTGGAGGGGACGAGGAGGGGACGAGGAGAAGGACGCGTGTTGGTGGAAAGGAAAGAGAAAGAGAGGACTTAGCCGATTGGTTTGTTTGCATCGAATGTTTATCCGTTGTTTTTCCCACTCATTTGGCTGACTCTGCGGTTGTCGCTGGATACCTTCCCTCTTCGTAGTAGATTCTTCGCGACTAAAGCAGCGAGAGGCCGAATCTTGCTGCTGGAATCACCGAAGCATATCATATATCATCACAGCGCTCACGCCCAGCTCACGCATGTTTTCTGGTCCACTCGTCCTTCACTCACGTTCTCTGCCGCTGTTGCGCTCCTTAGACATCCTTCCTCACAATTGTATACAAACAAATTGGCCATATATTTTTACATAGAAATTGAGACAGTCAGCCGCGACCTGGTTGCTTTCAGGCAAGACCAAGACGGCGCAGAGGATACCGAAAATACCCAAGTCGGTTACAGGGGTACGAGAACAATTATTTAGAATCATTCAAGTAGCTACATTGATAGTACGACCATTGAAGCACATAGTTTGTAAGTGGGTATGTTATACACTAATTCTGAAGTACTGAGCTGCTATGGCGAACCTTAGATGCACGATAATGAATAAAATTGAACGACAGAGCTCCTGTCCTCTTTTCGTAAGTCGCCTCCCAGCCCAATTTGGCAAGTTGATGAACCGATCAACATTCTGAGCCAAGCAGAGGCTATCGGATATTTCGTTGCCACCATCTCTGTGAGTCTCTCCCTGCCTCTTTCGGAGTTCCTCCGCCTCTCCCTGTCTCATATAGTCTCTCCCAGCCCATCAGACTTTCCACTGGGGGTTACAAAGGAAGGACCGGTGGCTATGTCCATGGCTTTGTACACCAACCAACCATACCCAAACAATGTACCATCATCTTCGCAACGTCTTTGTACTCTCAAATGCAAGGTCCTTACCTCCAGCTCAATGCCTACCAGAGAAGAGAGAGTCTTGTCGAGGTGACTGCAGCCGAACTCGTATCGTTACTATTCGAGGGGACGCGCGCTGTCAATATTTCAATAGGTGATATATGCGTAAGGGGAAGGGGGGGAAGACACGGACGATAGCATTGGCGAGGGATTCAAAGTGGAAAGGCAGGAAAGGGTGGAAGGCGGGAAGGGAGTGGACAGTGGAAAAGGAAAAGGGTGGGAAGGTGTAAGTGAGAAGGGACAGTATCATTACAAATCTCGAAGGAGTGGATTGTGATAGTAAATACTACATACTACTCAAGAGAGAAGGGTTCGCACCGCAGCGAATTCGCAACGTACGCGGGATCGATTGGCGCAGCGTTAGCACATTAGCAAAGGTTTAGATGAGACGAGTCTTTCGTTTCTTAGCGTGGTGTTTAGCGTGGTGAGGGTTATTGAGTCTCCTCTCGATTCGTCGGTTCTCTTGAGTAGACATCATCGAACCCAGCATTCCGATTCTACTAAAGAGCCGGGCAGCGTTCAACGTGTCAAATGTGTCGGCCTTGAGCTTAGCTTGAGGCGTGATCGAGGACATTCGAGGGTTTCTTCTCAGGAACGATGCAAACTCACCGTCTCTATGGTACTCCACGCTTCTCCTGCCATCTGAGCTCAGCTCCTCTCCTCCGCATCGTCACAGACATGTACAACCGATTCGTCCACAGGGTATTTCAAATTTGCCATCGCGCAACCACTCCACTCTACTCCACCACTCCACTCCACCCTACTCTAGAGATTGCTCTTGAGTCTCTTTCTCCTTCAACCTCCCGAACACCTCGGTGTCTAGACTAAGACAAAGAAAACCCCAACGAAACAAGAATCAAGCGCATATATCGAGTTCGTCACAAGGGATGTTGGAACGCGAACGAAATGCCTCGGTGATGCTGTGGTGATTGAAGGACTCGGTGAGTTTTCCCTTTTCCCTTCTTCCTTTCCCTTCCGCTTCATTTCCTTCTCTAATAGTAGCCACCCTGACCACGCTTCGCATCATGCTTCCGTCTATCTCCCTCTTCTCTCCCTCTTCTCTCCCTTCCCCTTCTCCCTTCTCCCTCTCCCTCTCACTGTGAGACCCAAACTTGGTGATTTTTACCCCCCGATTCAACCGATGTCCGGGTAGAACTCACCAGGTTTAGTGGTGATATTAAACCGTTGGGCGGAACATTCACCCGCTTTCATGGTACCTGGTTGATGATTGTTTTCACCCGCCAAATCACCATGTGTGCGGCGAGAATAACCAGGTCATCTTCCTCAACACCCATGGTTGATAATAATCCTGTCAGCGGATGAATCACTATCACCCGGTCCACGGGGAGAAATCACCAGGTAGTTTCGGGTTCTAATGACCCAAGTTTCGGGTTCATTTCACGCGTTGGACAAGGAAGACATATCGTATAGCAATATTTGTATTGCGTTAGGAATACAGCGATGTACGTTTTAAGCAGATGAGGAGGATCAAAATTGATGAGAAGGGGCCAATCAGCAGATAGCGTCCCACGTTCGTCTGATGCTGGGAACAATGGGATGATGAACAAAAGGAATGGCCACGAAGTAAGACAACGTACCCCAGATCTCAATCCCCATCCTCATCGTTGTCGCTAGAGCTATTACCATCCTCTTCGTCGTCGTCGTCGTCGTCCCTGCGCCTACAAGGTCGCTTCCTAGAGGGGCCCGCGCCATTCATGTCAGTTTCATCGGAATACCGTAATGGAGCCCGTTTAGCGGCTGGTCGTCGACGCTTTGGTGGCTCGGGCTCGGATGGAGCGTCGCCACCTAGGGATGCCTGCTGTCTTTTCAGGGCAAGTTTCCGTCGACGGTTTTCCTCTCGACGCTTGTTTCTGATGTATTGCTTTAGTGCTTCAACTTGGGCCCAGTCATTGGGAAACCTCTCGCGCGTGAGATAGGGAATGGCACGCCGGTTCTGGATGTAGAGAGGTTGGGGAATATGGCTCTGGGTAAACAATGTAAACGTCACTCACCAACTTGAATAACTTAGCTAACGCGGCTGGGTCTTGTCCTGAATAAGTGCGAGCAAATGTGATGCCCGCCCTGGGACAATTCTCCCGTAGGGTGCGCTACATGGTCAAGTTCCCTTAGTGGCGGCAAATATCATAGTCGATGGAACATATGCACCAGAAAATCATTATATTGATCATTTTGGTCCTCATTCGCATCTAATCCCATGGCTTCTTGAAGGTTGAAGCCATTAACTGCATCACCAGCCTCTCCAGGGGGTTTGCGAATGGCTCGGATTCGGTCTTGACGCGGATGGTTGGAGGGGTCTTGATCACGGTCCGGGCGCTCGCGCTCGAGTAGTTGCCGTTCACGTTCTTGATATTGGCGTTCACGGTCAGCACTCTCGGCCAATTGTCGACGAAGTTCCGCTAACACAGTAAACATTTTCAGGTCGATGAAAGTGGCAATTTGCGGGCGCAAGGTACATACCAAGCTCCTCAAAGTAGTTGACATCTGTTGGCCTCTCTGTGGGTTGCTGCTGAGCTGGCCTCTTGTCCCTTGCTTGTCTGGCCGATTCATTGTCGTCTGGCGCGCCTTCTGGCTCAGCTTCGATAGGCGCTGCCCCAGTGTCAACACGGGGTAATGACTAGAAGCAGATCGTCATGTGATGCTTTTTCCACATAGAAGCCGAGCGAGCAGGGAGAACAACTTACTTCTTCGTTTGCTGTACAGTGCTTGTGAGTGCTTTGATTGGGCATGTATGTGAGGCCTATAACTTACTAATGAGATCGACATCCTCAGCTCTAGGTATACCATGGGTCGTTGCTGACTGCGAGCTTCCATCGCTGCCCCCCACTCCCGACCGCCTCGTTCTCATCCCATGGGCATCGGACGTGCTGGTCGAAGGATTCCGAGGTATCTAAACCAACAACAGGCATAGATGCCTTGGTCAGCAGATAGCTCGGACTAGATCGACAAAACTTACAGTGCCATTGTTGCCCGCCTGCTCCGCGCGATCAAGCTCGTCGTTCGTCAGATTGGACATCGCTCCTCGACGACGGCTTGATGTGGTTGTTGGATTGGTACTCCTTTCTTTTTCATGCTGATCGATGGGAGCGTCGTTCTGATTGCGATTGCTTTTTTTTGAGGTTGCTTTTTTGCCTTTTCGCTGCCCACCCCCCATCCGAATCCCAGAGCTACTGTTGCAAGATTGTTTTAGGATGGTGCTACGGGGATTTGAGGTGTTGGGGGGTCGATTTTATGCAGGATAGGCGGGGGGAGATGGTGGAAAGAAAGAAAGGTGCGAAAAAAAATATAATCGATATGAGGTGAGGGTCCCCTTTGAAATTCATATGTTTCAAGTCATCTGACCTGTTTTCCAACCTCCAGCTCGACGATGGCTCGACCTCCCAAGAAGACGAAATCTACGCCGCAGCGCCGTGTTCTCTGCCGTTGCAATTGTGGTCACCGTGTCACACAATCCATGGAACGCCGCCATCGCGCTGGCAAAGCAGCACCTCACGTCCTTGCCGCCGCAATCACTCGCCGCCATGAACTTGGTCAAGATTCCGATGACAGCAACGGATATACCAGTCCAGATGCCTTCAAGAGGTCAGCTGGCGAGCCGAATCAGAGTGAAGATGAAATGTCTACATCAAGTGATGCCAGCCTTTCCGTCATCTCAAACGATGGAGGTCACATCCCTGCTCCAGCAGTAATACAAGGTATAATGCTACTACCACCCAAGGGATCGTCACATTAGCTCATCCTTATTGATTTTAGACGCAGCATCTGCCGCCGCCCTGGTGGACAATCCCCCTTCTCATGTTGATCACAACTCATCGCCCAGACACAATCCCATCGATCTTGAAGAGCGTCCTTCCTGCCTGCTTGATGCCGATGATCAGGAAATCTTGAGGGATGCAAACATCCATCTCGATGATGCCGTCGACCCACGTACCTGGCGCCGTACCACAGTTGAAGATTACGACAGCGATGACTCTGACAATGAAGACCCAGAGCCCGAGAGTGATATCTTCGAATGGGAGGCCGAATTAGGTGATCTTTATGATGTACCTCCCGATGAACTCTCCGATGAGGACATCCTACCGGGTAACACGATGGAGGAGGAGTACGAATGCCTACTGGCAGCCTTTCGTGAGTAATCATCTATTCCGCGGAGTAAAACACTGGTCTAATTCTCTAATGTAGAGGAAGACCTAACGGACGAAGACCTAGCGCTACTGCGCCAGTTTGCTTTCAAGGTCGAGGAACGGATTTCGGACGAGTCCTACGAGAAGCTGTCGTTTGTCTTTCCAGGAAATACTATATACCCCTTCAAGGTTGCTCGCGCGCGTGCGGCGTTCCTCGCAGAGTTTCGTCCTGTACCGTATGATTGTTGCATCAATTCATGCTGCTGCTACACCGGATCACTGTCCAAGCTCAATGTCTGCCCGTACTGTGGCGAAGACCGATTTGACAGTCTTGATCGACCTCGAAAACGATTCAACTACGTCCCACTCATTCCTCGACTACAGGCCTACTATCGCAACAGGAAGCTAGCCGAGCAGATGATGTACCGGCACCAGCATCGCCATGAACCAAACGACGTCAACGATGTTTTCAGCGGACGTCACTATGCGCGGCTACGGGCAACCCGTGTCAATGTGAATGGTGTTGAGCGACCATACATGTATTTCTCCGATCGTCGCGACCTTCTCTTAGGCATGTCAACTGACGGTTTCGCGCCATTTCGCCGGCGCAAAAAAACTTGCTGGCCATTGATTATATTCAATTATAACCTCCCTCCTGAGATCCGATTCCACCTCATCAACATCCTCTGCATTGGTGTCATTCCGGGGCCGAAAAAGCCCAAGGACTTCGACTCCTTTGCGTGGCCTCTTGTTGAGGAGCTGTTGCAGCTGTC
Source organism: Pleurotus salmoneostramineus (assembly GCA_002583695.1). NCBI lineage: Eukaryota > Fungi > Basidiomycota > Agaricomycetes > Agaricales > Pleurotaceae > Pleurotus > Pleurotus salmoneostramineus. Next base: position 54,860 of record BEWF01000108.1, read on the forward strand.
TCTCGGAGTTCGCTCCTTTGATGTTCTCTCCAATGAGGTATTTGCCTTACGGGCATACCTTGTCCTTGTATTCGGCGACATTCCTGCTGTGTCAATGGTCATGCGAATCAAAGGACATAACGGTGTCCATCCTTGCCGTATGTGCAAAATCCGTGGCCTCCGTATTCCTGATGCCCGGTCAACTGTCCACTATGTACCACTCCACCGCGCCAATCATCCCAATGTCCGAGACAAGTCCATCCCCAACGCTGTGGCTACTTACAATCCTACCTCCCTCCCATTACGATCACATCCCGAGATGGTGCGACAAGCAAGAGAAGTGCAGTTTGCAGAGAGCCAGGCCGCTGCCGATCGCTTGTCGGTAGCATCTGGAATCAAGGGTACATCTCTTCTGATGCACCTTGGTTCGATTTCCTTCCCCATTTCCTTCCCTTACGACTTCATGCATCTCATATTTGAGAACGTCATGCCCAACCTCATCCGTCTATGGACTGGGTCGTACAAAGGACTTGACGAAGGCACAGGGGATTACGTACTCAATAAGAAGGTCTGGGAAGCCATCGGTGCAACAACCGCTTCATCGGGGGCATATATCCCTAGCGCGTTTGCAGCTCGCCCTCCTAATCTGGCCGATGACCGCACCGCCATCACCGCCGACTCGACTTCCTTTTGGATGCAGTACATCGGACCCGTGCTTCTTCAAAGAAAGTTTCGGAAGGAAATATACTACACTCACTTCGTTGAGCTTGTTCGGCTTGTCCGACTTTGCTTGCAGTTCGAGATTTCGTCAGAAGACATCAACGCCATCCGCGAGGGCTTCAGTAATTGGGTTCTCAAGTACGAGAAGTAAGTACAGTTACCGTCTGATTTTGAGTTTTCATTTGAACTTTCTCTGGCTCACATAGGCTATACTACCAATACTCTCCTGACCGACTCGCTACTTGTCCCTTGACCATCCATGGGCTTCTCCATATTGCGGATGGTATCATTGAAATGGGCCCCGTTTGGACATACTGGGCGTTTCCAATGGAGAGGTACTGCGGTAAACTCCAACGCGGCATCAAGAGCCGGCGTTTTCCATTTGCAAGCCTCGATAACTTTGTTCTATATCATGCTCAACTCTCCCACATCAAGGTGCTCCACGCTCTTGAAGACCAACTTTCACTTTCCCGTCGAAGAGACACCTTAGGCAATGGCCACTTCTTCCACCCACACTGTACGTGAGATCTTCAAACTCCTGGATTTGTCTGATTCTAACCACTTGATGAACTTCAAAGATCCAACATGTGTACTGCTTCCGCCAAAGCGATCATCAAAGTCTATTACAATGCCCCTTGTGGAAAAAATTCTCATCAGCCTCTCAACACGCTATGATACGAATATCCGGGCGATTCGGCCCCTTGTAAATGTTGACCACATCTCCCAATGGGCCTGTGTGCGCCGACTGGAGGGGGGTGATGACATGCGCGCACTCAGTTTGTACCCAAAGACGTCGGACCGCCGTGACGCAACATTCATACGAGTGAGTCTCAACAGGATACCTAATGAAATGGCACTAACTTTATCCCATAGTACGAGATGCTTGTAGATGTCAATGCGCACAGACCCCGTGCCCGATCGGTTTTCCAGCCAAAAACATTCTATGGTCAGCTGGAAAATATCTTTGTCGTCCGCATATCCCAATCGCGTACGCTGGGCATCGCAGCTAATACGACCCTCATTCTCGCTGGCGTTCGGCAATGCAATGTTACAACCGCTTCAACGGCAAGCATTCAGTGTTATTCAGATATGGGACCGTATGAGGTCATAGATATGACATGCGTGCAATGTCTTATTGGAAGGATTCCTGTAGGGAAAAAATGGGCAATTGTCGACCGTTCGGAGAGTCTTAATTACGCCGTATTTACCGATGGCGAGTAGTAGGAAGTAATTTGTCCCCCTATCTGTGACGATCACATGGCGTGTGACTTTCGAGCAACAACCGTGACACGACGTCCATCAACGATGATCTGATGTTTGTTTTTCAACTCAACAACACCCTTCCTCTGCTTTCGGAAACGGACTGTCCCAGTCAACGCCCTCCCAGTCCTTCTCAATTTCCCACATCGTCCTCCTCTCCACCGTCAACTTCACCCTCGCTGCCCCACAGCCATTCCGCACCTTTCGCCCCCCTCGATCTACCTGTGAACCCGTTCTTCAAAAGTACCCTTTATCTATTGGAGTACATGCCTGGGATGCCTTCTCGAAACTGCGAGGAACACGGTATGCTATATACACTCTTTCCTTATCTTCAGTGCTCAAGTAGCAATTCTGCAGCTGCCAAATGTCTCTGCTGCACCAGGGCTCGCGTGTATCTGCAAGATGCTCGTAAAGCGATGGAGCTGCAGACCCTGCAAATGGGCCTCTTTTCCTCAGAGCTTCAACGGTGGCAAGATCACATCGAAGCCCTGTGTTCCGCCCTTCGCTCGACCGGGCCTCAATCATTCCAACGCGCGGTCAATGCCATGAGAGTGCTGGAGGAGTTCAAGTCGGAGGTCAGAACACGGATGGAAGCGTTGGCAGCGGAACTGGACGTGTCTGTCGTTGAGCTTGAGCGTCATGGCAGGGTTTACAGCCAGCTGCGCCCTCCTCCTGCTGGCACTTGCCGCACCAGCCACGGTGCCGCGTAACTTAATATCTAGGTTTCCCTCGGTGAGTCGAGGCTTTTTTTTGCTTCCCATTATCAGCGTCTGAGAGCTAGTATCCATCTTAGGTGCACGGTTGGTCGTGCCCTGCGCGTCATGACTGCCAACTTCAAAACAACTTCGGTCATTTCTTGTTTACCCCATGTGTCTATCTCTCGAAATTGTATCATTTGTATGGACTATACCACCAATGCGGAGACTTTTCTACCCATAATATATCTCTAGCTGCGAACCATCACCCATTGGTGATTTCCACCAGGTTTCCGGGGAACTACCGGGTGAAAAAGTCGTATGTTCTAACCGGGTAGATTACGGTGTCTTATCAACAAACCAGACATCACCCGAACCTAACCCGTTCAACGGGTGATGTATCATTTTCATCATATCAACAGGTTAAAATAAACCGGTATGGGGTGCATAGTGTCTCCTCCATTGTGAACTCGATCGTTCGTCACGCGTCTCGATTCTCGAAATCCAAAAGCAAAGCCCGCTCACCGATCACCCTTCGCATTGGCAACCAACGCGTAAATCCGGATCGCTCTGATGATTGAGACCACACAAAGGCGTATCTTCCTCTTATTCCTCCTGAGTTGACCTCCTCCCAGCAACTGAGCAAACGTGTCACGCCTCTCGACAATTCTCGACATCCTGATTCCTCACAGCCTGTCCGATTGACCGCATCCGAGCAAAAGCACTGAGGAACCCGAATTAATGGTCCCCCATCAGGCTAATCGATGACACCTCCTACCACGCGACTTCGGTTCCTTTACTCTAGAGTATGGTGTACACTGTACATGGGATGGGGTCAAGTTGACTCTATCATCTACTTGATCTTTCCGCAAACCATAATCATGGGAACGACTGAGATGGTACGTATCTCACTCAAACGATGCTCCCTCCATCATCTACCATCTCAACTAGCTACTAGTCTATCACACAGAAGTCACATTCGGCGAACGACGACCCTCATCTTATGGGTCGATGTGCACAATCCAAATGGGAAATCGACGATTTGTTGGTGGAAATCGATATACGCCATGGAGAGATCGTGATGCTCAAAAAATCTCAACCGTGAGATGGCATCTATAATCGAGCAGATGGCCGTGGCGAACCAGTGGTACGCACATGCGCCGGTGGTTCATTTTGATATTCATTCAGTCATAAATGGTATCCTCTAGCTGCGAATCACATCTCGACCAAGCACGCTCAGAGCGGGATACATGGATGGATAAATACAATGTACGTTCCGTCCGTCATGCACTGTCCTCCCTCCGCTAGAGTAAGTACGTGCTAATGAATTTCCAGAGTATCTCGATAAAATATTCTCAGTTGGAGCGGGAATTCAATCACTTTCGCGAGGAAATGAGCAACATGTAGTACTCTAGAGTAGATCCTTTGCAATCTGCAGTAGAGAGTAAGTAGATTAGAGTGCGTAGCGATGCTCCTCCATCACGATAAGTGTCACAACAACCACGCAGCTCGGCTGCTTCATCTATCACATCCTTCAAGTGATTGAGTTGACCCAAAGTGATTGAGTTGACCCAAATCGGCCCTTCGTTTCCTCCCATTCAATCACCGACTGGATCATGGCAGGACTCAGGACTGAGCATGCCGAAAGACGGGTATACTCTATCTTCCTACTCCCCTTCCTATCCACCCACCCCGTGATTATCGATGATCGATGAACGTTGACATTTGTGTTCCGCGCTGGCATGCAAAGTGACAGTGCGCTGAAGCCTGATGACACCATCAAGATAAGCACCGTGGCACTGGGCAGTGTCCACGCGCCACTCTTCCCGTCGGAATTCCCATCCAATTCCCGTCACTCAATTGAGTCTCTCCTTCTCCTTCATCTCCTCGCAGCCTCCCATCCGAATCCCGATTGACGGCATCATCACCCATGGAAACAAGCAGTACGGAGGTACGTATGTATCTCAATCTTGGGATTCTCAATTCTCGATTCTTCCCCTTCATCTCAACCATCTCACGTTTCAATCATCACAACGACACAGGCACAGGAATCAGTTACGAATCACACTGAAATTGAAACGCGGAGTGCCGTGCAAAGACAAAGACAAAGACAAAAAACAGCAGGATCAGATGAGGAGATGATCATTGACCATCTACAAGAGATCGTCGCCAAGCAGGAGCAAGAAGTCTTCCGGCTGCGTACACTGAACGATATGTACGTGATACTTACAAACACACATCTTTTGCACATCTTAAGTTTTAACTCCCTCTGACGGCAACGATTTCCACGTTGCACGTCGCATGCACAGATTAACATCGGAACACCGGCATGTGGAAGAAGAGTTGAACAAGTCGGTCGGGAAATTCGATGTGAGTCTGTTCGTGCAATTAAAGTTTATTTGAAATAATACTCGACGCCCACGCTGACCACGCTATCAATGTTACTCCTCAGGTACTCGATGCGCAATACCAGGAAGCTCTGAGCACTATAGAAAGGTACGCGGTCATGCTACTGCAGTGCCGGGAAATTTAATCCTCGAATCTCGAATATCTAATATCTAATACACTTAACCTCCGCCTTACAATAGATTGGAATTCCAGCTTGACCGCGCGGAGAAACATGCGCAGGTATGTCACGTTACATCACTTCTCACTTCTCACTCTCCTACTCTCTCCTACTCTAAGTGGAAGGCATGCTCTAACTACTCTACTTCCAACTCCATCGTCCCTTCCATGGACCATGATGCTTCATTTCATTTTCATTTTCTGAATTCAGGCCGTAGAAATCAAGTATCGCACACTCAAGGCTGAATATGATGATCTTTTGGCCGGAATGCAGGCATGATAGCCTAGAGTATAGAGTAGGAACATGTACATATTTGATTACTTACTTACTGTGAGAGGAATCTAGCTGCGTCCACAAGGAGGAAGCTTGAAGACTGAAGTTCAAGCATCTCATGGAATGGGTGGCTATCTTAGATTACTTAGAAACTGAGTCCTGCGAGGAACGCTCCACAGCTCAGACCAATCGTAGACGGCGACTCAAATGAGATGTGGACCGAAGCCGTGAGCCGTGAATTGACTCTCAAGATCTCAAGATCTCACAGATGAGTCTCTCTCCTTTAGAGTATGGTGCGCGCGTAGCGGCAACGTCAATGTTGATCAGATTCATCATACCGTTCGACTTACTTATTCAGTACACTACGATACGATGCCAATGCCAATGCCGCAAAGGGAGAGAACTCTGTGGTGGAGGTTGGAGACGGAGACGGAGAAAGTGGCACTGGCGAGACGTCGGGGGGGGAGGAGTAGTATGGAAGTGAAGTCATGGATTTCGATTAGATACGAAGAGCCTGAGGGTCGGTGATCGAAGGGACTCGGGGAAAGTCGAGAGATGAGTTGGGTTTGAATTCCGAGGAAGTCAAAATGCGAATACGACCCTTCTCTAGGAGGTCCCCCTTTTCGTTGTCCAGGAGGTTTGGTTGGAATTTCGATCGGCGCCACATGCCTTTCTTCACTTCGTACCACGACGATTTGGGGTATCACCATCCTCCTCCATCCTTCCTTTACTCTAGCGACACACCTACTGGGAGGGAACGCCGCGCCCCTCACAAGCTCACGACAATGGAAGACTTGTCTTTCTTTTGGTAAGCCTCATATTTGAGCTTGGTTTTGTGGGTCGACCGGCTGACGTTTTGTCTTTCCACGTCCATCCAAAGTACATATCCCTTTTCTCAACCCTCAATGACCCCCTACCGCGCTCCCGAAGCCCCTCCACGGACTGCAATGCAGACTCCTCCACCCAAATGCTTTCGCGTTCGGGTATCATATATCGCCGAAGTTTGGAAGCTTAGAGCAATGCGCGAGCAAGGCTTTCGTTCATCTCTGTTCGAGCGACTCCTCCTCCTCCCCATGAAGGATTGGCTGGGGCATCGGTATGTTCTACTTTCCCTTCCTCGCTTTCCTCGACCGACTCTTGATCAAGTGTTCATCGATGTCATCGCCAACAGCGCAGCTCTACCCGTACCTCTCGAGCCACAGGCGCCTTCATCGCGTACCAACATCCCGTCCCAAGATTCACTTCAGGTATCCAATCGCTCGAATCGACGACGCATACATCTACTACAACACTCTCAAGCTCTGTGCTGAGCTCGGTCTGTGATGAAAAATGGGAACCCTTTGGGGAGGAAGCTTGAATTTGGTGCAGGATCCAGGTACGTTCGCGTTCCCCTTTCCTTCCATCCTCCCTTCCTTATCGTCTCCTTCAGGAGAAGCTCCACTCCTCCCTACATCAGCACGACAGCTCAGGTAACGCCTACCGCGTGCCCGGGTCCCCTTCACGCACTGCAATGCAAACTCTTCCGCCCAAATGCCCTCCCGTATTCGGATGTCGTATCTCGTTGGAGTTTCGAAGGTCTTCTTTCATCTCTCTTCGAGCATCGGTATGTTCTCCCGTCTCTTTCTCGCTTCCGTCGCCCGATCTTTGATCAAACTTCTATGGTCAACAGCACACCTCCATCCGTACCTCTCCGCAGGCGCCCTCATCGCGTATCAACATCCCGTCCCGAGGTTCGCTTCCGACATCCAATCGCTCGAATCGACGACGCATACATCTACTAAAACACTCTTAACTCTGTGCTTAGTTCGTTCTGCGATGGGAAATAGTAGCCTTTTGAGGAGAAAGCTTGAATTTGGTGTAGGATCCAGGTACGTCCATGCTGCCCCTTCTTACTGTCGTCCCTTCGTTATCGTCTCCTTCAATTTCATACAGGGCCAACTCCACTCCTCCCTGCATCAACGTGATGCTTCGGAGAACGCGATTTCCATCTCCCACCTCGAACGAACCGAACCTCCGCGCCCAAGCTCGAGCCGCCTCAAGCCCTCAAGCCCTCATCCCCAAGCACATCACCTTCGACCGCTTCTTCGCATGTCATGGAACGAAAACGTATCCCGAACCTGCCTCCAATCATCGCCTTGAGCCTGTTGAACTGGAAAACAAGACGAAAAAATCCGAACGCCAGAGAACGAGCAAGGCTCACGCAAATTCGAGGTCTAGTCCAAACCCCCGTCCTTACGTCAAGCGACGCAAAGCGGAACTGGAGAGTGGCTTCGATCTTCTCGGTCTCAACAATATGAGAATGAGCCGCGGCAGAGTGGGAATATGGGAATCGGGTGGGGTAGCGAGAGAGGGTGGCGGTGTGGTTGGGATGACGAAGAAGGTTCCTGCTTTGTCTTCGTGGTATCCGCAGGGTGCGGAGGAGTTCCCTGGTCTGTGTTGGGGTCGTATTCGGCTGGACATGTCGAATGCGGGACCGGGAACTAACTGGTCGATGGAGGTGGAGAGATGAAGACACCGACATTATCGATTCCAACGCCAACGATTCCAACATAACCATAACTACCTCCACCTCCACTATCATTCCCACTCCCACTCCCATTCCACCACTATCGAACCTCCCTCCGAGCGTGTCATCAAGGGCAATCACTGCCTGACAATTCATCTCTCCATCTGGATTCGAAGGTAGCGACGGATATCACCCGCATATAACGATTTTCGCGAACCTGTATTGGGTGCTGGCGGATACGATCGTGGTGCTGACATCCGTCTCGCCCAATCGGACGTATTGGATGCTGGTATACGACTAGTAGTTGGATGATCAGCGGTGGGGACGTTCAAACTGATACTTGAGGGTGCCGAGTCCATGTCGACTCCGTCTGCTCCACGAAAGTACGTTCCACCCTCCTTCATGCCCTCTCGAAAATATTTACTCGTTCCCCGTGTAGGGTCCAACCCTCCGACAGTCGTATGGAAGGTGGTCAACGAGGCGTCGGCATCCTTATCCTTTCGTCGCCAGCTCGGAAGTCACCCAAGTCGCTATCCTTCAAGTAAGCCCTAGTCTACTCTATATTCTGACAATACGAATTCGGCTAACGTCCCCGGGATAGAGTACTACCTCGACCTCAATTTTCTTCGTATGCTACTCGTCTGTTGGAGTACACAGGCCTTTCTCACCGAATGTTGCCTTGACTCTTCGGGTCGTCTCACAGACATGCTCAACGAGTTCCCTCGGTACGCTTTTCATCTGTTCCTTCATTAATCATTAGCATCCGTCATCCTCACAGTCGTCCTTATTGTCGGCCTAGCAAGGTAGAAGCCAGAACCTGTCCAGTTACTCCATCTGATAGCACCAAACGCCTCTTATCACTATCGACTGTCGCATGGTAGATTCCCGGACCGTCAGCGAAATGTTCATACTGCCGAAGGTGAATCCATGGCCTCTCCGTCCTTGAGCGGCTTCTTTCAACGGCGCTGGCTCTAATCGGAATTCGCGCGTTGTAGACTCAAACCATACGCACCCACTTTACGTCTTTGGTGAAAATGTACAGGACAGTCATACCCGTCGACAGCCAGCGGTTGCTCGTGTCCTGGTCGTCTGTATCAACGCTACTCCGTGGGTATCAAGAGCACCCTTGACGAGCGCGATGAGATTGAGTCGGTTGTGTTATTCATGATCGGTGCGTCACAGTCTCAGTGGTTTGGTGTCACTTTTCAGGCGTTGATGGTCTTCTTGTGTGCGTTCGTACAGGTCATTTGACTAGCGTTATCGTCTTCGAAAGGGCGTAGTCAATTGCTTTGATGCACTCCTCATCAACGATCGTACTTGCTACGAAGACGGTGGTTTATGTTGAGATGGACATTGGGTGTTACCAACCGCCTACATGAGCTGATTGCTTCGTCTTGTGTTGGTTGTCACCGTGATGGCTTTCATGTATATATATATTTCAGCTTGATCTCAGCCGTCTTTTCGTGTGTCGTGTTTTCTGTTTCTCGTGTCTCCATTCTCCATTCTCATCTCTCATTTCTCGTATTCTCTCCGTACGACTTTCTTGAGACATACCTCCGTCTTGGCCGTCTTCCCCGCACCATATCTCTGAATTCCGGTTGCAAAGACACTTTCTACGGTTTCCCGTTCACGACCATGTACTTTACTCGTTCTACTCTATAAAAATGGGTAGTCGGATTTAACGATATGTTCAACTGTCCTCGTCTCCTTCAAGGGTCCACCGCTCTCTTTACCACAAAATCATCCGCCACCGCATCTGTCCTGGTCGCTGTACTTGCGTCGTCAACGTTCAATGATGAATGATCTTTCCGCACGTTGAAAGGCAAGATGATGGGAAGCGCTCTCTATCATGTCATGATGCATCCGATACACGCACGGGAAGCGATTTAGTGAAACTACCGAGCAAAAAATAGATCGACCAAAACGAGGGTTCACTGACTAGAACCAGGATCAAATCAGATACGCGCCAGACGCAAGCACAATAAAGACCGAACCCCAGCACAGGTCGTGCGAGGGCTATGAGCAAAGAGTAAACCAAAGGAACTCCCGCTGTAAGGACGGTACAAGCGTGAAAACTAAACGGGAGATCGATGCCTTGGGACCTCGAGGCTTGAGATAAAGTTAGAGTTAGAATCCTTGTTGCCAAATAGTAGATGGACTTCATCGGATGAAGGAGACGGCCGAAATGAGTGTCAGAAGGACGACTTTCGGAGAGGTACTCTATGTTTGAAACGAAGGCGGTTCAACTCATGTTGATGCATTGAGGACTGTGATAGCCAGTCGGATCATGGAATGGATGGGATTTTTACTGGTATTCTAGCTTCCTTCTTCTTCAGTCGGTCAGAGACAGTACAAACAGCTTCAGAGAAGTAAAGATAGCCCGCCACGGGGAGGTAGATCATGCAGCACCGCGTTTCCGGATTCCTTCGGTCGCTGGGTCAGCGTTAGCGCTAGTACGCCCTGGGCCCAGCCTACACAACGACACAACGGTCCGATTATTCTGTGGATCTCCGTTTATTCAGCCCTCATGGGGATTCCCCTGTTAGTCGCGTTTCTGGTATTTCGTCACGAAAAACCCACTCCAGGTATTGAATTTTCAGGGTTCAGGAATGCGAAGTTGACACTCGACTTGATGAGGAGCTAAACTGGGCGACGAATGGTTAACTCGAAAGGAGAAAACGAGGCGATAGAGGTTTCTAAGCACTGGCGTGAATGAGGCGGAGTTGCTGTCAAGTTGCTGTAGAGCTGCGACATCCACATGGGGGTTGTGGACCAAGATTGGTCTTGGGCGCCTGTGTTCCTTTGAACCACGTCTTTTCCAACCCTCGATGTCAACCATTTTCGTTCCCACCCGAAGCGTCCGACGTCCCAGTACGAGCTCTACCACCCCATTTCCAAGCATATAGAGGAAACTACTTAGAAACTAACCTACCATTGCACGGTATGGACTTCCGAAACCCGTATAACAGCTTGATAACAGCTCCATCCATCAACACACCCAAAAGCCTGTGCATGGCTTCATCTAGCGAATGTGGATGTCACGCAATAAAAGCTTATGACATGAGCCTTTCTGATGATCACTGGAACTTCATGGCATCGTCAATGGCCTCTGTGTGTGGGCATTTCCTAACACCTGTACCCGGCTTCCACTGCCTCACAGGGCACTGATTAGCATATAACTTCTCATCTCCCCCTTGGCTTACTTGGCCCTTACTGAAAGCCAGCTCGCACGACCGCTCCCCTCGTGATCTATCTCATTTGCGACAAGTTGACAACTTCACCTGCTCAACCTGGGTTCAGATGACGCGGATAACCACCCCTCGCACTTCCAGATCTACAGACAGTGTACGTTCCGCTCCCTTTGGTCGTCTAATCAAGTATCCTCAAGCTTTCCTCTCTCTTAGCGTCGCAGGTCGGACTATATTCGTACTGCAGTCTCGAAATCATCCTGCCTCCTACCGATCCGGGTCATCGACATCATAACCACCTCCTTCGTTACCCGAAGTGCGATACACTCCATGGTCGAGGCTCAAATCACGAAAGACTGCGCGTATTACTCGAGTGACAGCTGTGACTTTGAGTCGTTCAAGTCCTGGGTTGACGAGCTAGTCAACCTGTACACGAAATTCGCCATTCTCTCTCACACATGGGGCTCAACCGAGGTTACTTACGAGGCTTTAAGGGAAGACCCTCGACGCCTCGTTCACGATTTGAAGTTCTTGGGACTTCGTGCAAACGCTTGGGCATACGGTTGTCGGTACATCTGGATGGACTCCATCTGCATCGACAAGTCAAATAGCAACGAATGGGAAGAGTCAATGCGATCCATGTTTACATGGTACTCATCTGCTTATGTCTGCTTTGTCTACCTACCCGACTCCGACGCCGATCGATGGTTCCAGCGTGGTTGGACGCTGCAAGAGCTCCTTGCACCGAAACGAATGGTCTTCTTTCGTGACGGTTGGCAGCGAAGATTTCGCGCTAAATCCCAGTGTTGCTCAAAGCAATGCTGGGACGTTTTCGATATTGACAAGGTGACGGAGGAGAAGGGAGAGACGTTGAAGCGTCTAAGAGCTCTTCACGGAGATTCTGAAAGTTGTGAGAAGACAGCTCAATTCTCGGAGCTTGTGCGTTCAACTTTTGGTGATAATAAGATGTGGAGGTGGATATACCACCATACTTGTACGTTTTCTCATCCTTGCACCAGAGCTACTGAAGTTCTAACCTTCCTCGTCTGTAGCACTATCTCCGCTTGACATACTGGACTGCGAACCATCAGCAGAAAATGCCCGCAGACTTTTCGCGCAGATGGAACAGCGTTCAACGACGGTTCCCGAAGATTCTGCTTACTGCCTGCTCGGACTGCTTGGTGTATCACTGCCCATTTCGTACGGAGAAGGCATTGACCATGCTTCCTACCGTCTACAAGTAGCCTGTGCTCAACAGAGCAACGATCGCGGTCTATTCTTCTGGGAAGACTGCGAACCATCAAAATTCAATTCAATGCTACCCGATGACCCCTTCCGCCAGCCTCCATTACTCTCTCCCTGTTGTTCCCCCGGTTATCATGTGTCCCTTAGCGACAGACAGCTGTGGAACGCTTTGGAAGGGAGAGAAGCCTCCTGCAATCATGCAGATCACACCTTCGCGTTCACAAACGGCGGTCTTCGCATCTCGGTAATCCTACACGACTGTTCTCGCTTATCCAAGGAGGAATTCACATTAAACAACTACCAGGACACCAAGGTCCGTGTCTTCGGTGTGAAAGCGACTCTCCCTTCCTCCTCTCGATTCAAACTCGCCGTTATTGGGACCTACGGCTGTGACCTTCCAGGTCATTATCAAGCCTTCGCAGTTGTGCTCCTCAAGTGTGGTCCCAAGGGAATCCCTCAATATCGTCGCGTTTCACGCAAGATATGCCATGAATCGCTGCCTTCGACGGATGCTTTGCTTTCACGCGCTCCGGAGACGGTTTACCTTGTATAAAGCCGGGGCTGGCTTCCTTGACTAATGGACTAAGAACGATAACCCACACCTAATACTAGACACCTCTAAGTAGACGACAGGATAGATATTGCATACCCTGGAAGTATTCCGTACGCTACAACACTCGCACCAATTTCTCGACGACAGGAGGAATCACTACTGCTTCCTCGGAGCAAGAGTGAAGAGGTTGTCGCCCAGTACTTTTCTGTTGCTCCTAATCAACAATGGTTGGCGAGAGCCATTGAGCGCATGAGCTCAGCGATTAGGGCCCTAACTCGGTGATGTCTTGAGCCACCACAGGCTTCGACGTTGGTAGACAGCTCGTTATCCCAGACGCAGAGCATTCCGGAGACAATTTATCTTGTCTAAGACAAGGTGCAGCGTTCAAAGGGTATCTACAACATAGTTGTTATCGAGAACAAGAAATTGTCCCAAATACAAAGCATAGGGTAGTAGACAAACACAGTCCCGGAAGGTATATGAGTGACCCATAAAACCGGACGGTAAGTCGACGAACAAGGGAAAGGGAGCAAGTTAACGAGCCCAACTGCGAACAATGGGATGCGCGACGATGAGAACAAGCTTGACCTTGAATCTGCGCTGGTAACAGGATCGTTCTCCTCGGCGTTCAGAGCGAAGTAGCTCGAACGACGACCCAAGATACACGACATCCCGTATAAAGCAGGCAGATCGTATGATGAGGGGGATAGAACTCGCTCGCTTCCGATGGTAGTCCCCAACACGACGACCGCGACTACAGTCGCAAGCAGCAGGGGTAACACGCCGGTTTGTCGAGGTATGAATTCGACGTGGTGTGGTGCTGGTCATGACGATGAACAGGGTCCGAGAACGGCGAGGCGATCGTGTCGAACGTGGTCTACAATGGTGCGACATCTTCATCGCCATGTTATCCCATTCTTCTTCCAGGAGATCCCGACCTCTATCCCGACCTCTTTCCCTCTCCTACCTCCAACCAGCGACGAGCAGTCGTATAACTTCCACCCTCAGCATCCTATCAACACCAACACGGCCGGGACCTATTACATAGGACGGCCAGCCAAGAGGATATTGACACCCCACAAGGTCAGGGTGACTTCGATTCGAGGGGTAAACGGAGAGCGAAAGTTTGGATGGCAAGGGGAAGGAAGCGAGACGCGGTTGGAAGGGGGTCTAGTATCGCTTGAAGCAAGGTCCCATTGAAGAGACGCGTAGACGAAGTGGTACCTTCATCGTGTTGTCCTCGGGCATCCCAAAGACGCTCCGTGTCGTATGCGCGAGGTCGCATCGTGATCCCGACCATGATGGGTGCGAGAAAGCGACGGGGAGATTTGAAGGAGGGACTAGAAAAATCGCTGGCAAACAAAGCGTGAGGGGAGGGATGAAGATGAAGGTGGATTCTGATGTACTGACGGTCATGTAAACAAGGAGCGAAAGGGACATGGGCGGACACGATGACAGTAAAAAGCAAGCAGGGGCGTGAAGCCAGTCCGTAGGTATGAGGCAAAAGACGTGGAAACATCGACTGGGATTTCTGTCCATTAGAGTATAGTAGTTCGAGTTCGGTGCGACAGCAACGAGCGTAGGGATGAGCGCGAACACCCGGAGTCCTCATTGTGTCCTGCTTGAGTCGTGGATTCCGAAGCTTGAAGCTCCGAGCTGGAAGCGTAACCCATGTGCATGAGCGCTTGACCCGTGCGCGTGAACCTCGATGCTCATACTCCGATCCCCAGCTTGACCACCTCATCGTAGCCGTTGCTTCCAACCTGTCCCTCCACCGCCTTCGTATTCGCCCCGTATCCAGACTATACACTCCCAAGCTGCTAGCCAAGTACTCGCGCGACGATGGACTCGGTCTTGAAAATACGCTGGTCCCGTCATCGTTATCGGTCTCCTTGGCGTAACACCATGAGAAACTCCGTTAGCAGGTCGATGACTGGTGGCGGAGAGGAAGATATGGTACCGAAGGGGACATCGACGGATCTCGAGGAGAAGGATCAACGATGGAGGTAGATGTAGAGGGACAGTACGAGAATGGACGTGACCGATGGAGGGGATGAAGGAGGGGAAGCTCGAAGGGAGAAAGACGTTGAGGATTGGCAGCAAATTCGGCGAGGCGATGGTAATCGATTGCTCTGGTGATCCCGTGTGTTCGCGAACCGAATTCGCGTGCTCTGACCGATCGCCACTGGGTCGCACGGGATAACTCTGTACCCATACATCGTAGACGTCTTCAGCGCGATGGGGCCATCACCGTGGAGTGAACAGCAAAGCAGTGAATGTGCCCGGAGGACGCAAGTTGAGGATGGGAAAGCTCAACGTGGGTATACGACGGGGTATGGAGAGCTACCCGCGACGAAGACAGTATGGAAGGCGGTAGTTGGAATGCGATTACATCGGACGGTACAGAGGTGAGGCTTTCACGAATTTCATGGCCGAGGTTCTTCGTCATATCTTCCGAATCTTCTTGTATCTTGCAAATCTTCTTCCACCCCCACCGCAGCCTCTACATCCCCGGCAAAATGCTCTCTGACGAAGCCAGCGTAACTCGGGTATAGCTAGACGAGAGAGGGGGTATAGAGCACCCATCGACGCGACGACCGGCCATCAAGCATACAGAGAGCCCGGAGGATGGCAAAATGCAGTCACTAGCTGACACAAGTGAGGTGTGGAACAAAGATGGGAGTGGACTGAAGGCTCACAACTGCCGTGCATCTTCTACTTCAACCGTGTAGTGACAGCTAAGGAAATCCAACGTGAAGTTCCGGGCTCCAAATTCCGTGTCACAGTCTTGGTTGTAGGAGCATGATGGCGGCGGGGGGAGTATTGGAATTCGAGACTGTAGTCTCAGGAGCTACGCGATAGATTTGAAGATGGTCGATTCTGTGCATGCAGAACCTGGAAGGAAGACAGACAACGTCAGAGGGAGGCAGAAGCCGGGGAAGACGAGGCAAACGCTCACTGACGTCCGCGAGTAGCGCAGAAGCATGAGTTCCGTAGGAGGCTGCATTCCGTAACTGGCCGTATCAGGTCTTGGATAGACGACGAGGAACAGAGCGACGTTCGTGGATTGATATGCTGAGTTTAGCTATTCACAAAGCCGTCAGAGCGGAAGCAACGTGGTGAATTGATTCGGTACGTACCGTCCAGGTCCACCAGTATCAATCTTCGACCCATGAGAGAAAGAGAAGGGGGGTATTTTGAAAGGACATGCTTCCGTTCGACTCGACGGCAACAAAGGAAAAAAACAAGCTGAGGTGGCAGTGCGTTTCGCTTTGTACACCAATTGGAAGGCAAATAGCGCTGGCGCTGGCGCAGCCGCCCCTTCTGTCTTCATCCAAATTGTAGTTTCCTCCCTCACCTCATGCGCACCAGCCCAATCGACGTATTCACGCCTTTCTATTTCTCTGATAACTGGCAGCGCTCGCCATGGCTCGTCCTCGAAAAGTGCTGACCTCAAACGCGGGCCTCCGTCGACACTGACAGGAGTGACTAGATCTCACCTTTCGGTTTGTGTTTTGACTATCAATCCTTGTTCGATCTCTCATCGTCATTGAAGTATCGTTCTCTTCTCTCCATCGAGAAGTGCGACAATTTCTGGAATCCCTCCTGACAAACAGAGACTCCGTGCCCACAAGCTCCTCGCGTTTGGTCGTCTTCTCTCCACACAATACTCCAGGTGGGCGTTCTTTTCTGCTTCCCTTTTCCTCCCGTCTCATAGTCACCCTCATCGTCGCCTCTCAGCTCTGCGCGGGTCGTGCTACTAAACCACTGCCAGGACATCCAATTCACCACGGAAAGATGACCTAAGGTTCACGGGGATGTTTCCATCGACAATGATAGAGTCGTCTATTAGGATGGATGAAATCACGAACTTCTTGGTGCGTAGCTCTCTCTTCCGCATCAATCATCGTCCCTGTATAGGTCCCGCCCCGCTGTCATGATACCGCATGGGACTAGTTCTGTCGTCAGACATGTCAAGCTCGCAGTCGTCTTCGCGCTCTATTCTTCTCGTTGCCTTGCTCTCTAGAGTATAACCTCGGAATTTTATCTCACTGATCCCCTTCTCGTTTTCTGTCTTATCGCCGCCTTCTATACAATCTGATCCCAGACGTCCCGGCACTCACATATACTATACACCATTCACTTCGTATCTTTCGAAGGGCATGTATAATTATCCATCACGACCTGCCCATAGTCTTGGACATTGCTTCCACGCGAAGTGTTTAGATGAGAGCGCATTAAGATAGTACTCAAGTCTACTTTTGCTTGTCGATTCG
Source organism: Pleurotus salmoneostramineus (assembly GCA_002583695.1). NCBI lineage: Eukaryota > Fungi > Basidiomycota > Agaricomycetes > Agaricales > Pleurotaceae > Pleurotus > Pleurotus salmoneostramineus. The sequence goes on from BEWF01000108.1 coordinate 72,122, forward strand.
GACTTATCTTGCTCTGGCGGCATAGTTTCTGAGCATCGAGTGCAAGTACATGTACTGAATACACAACGCTTGGGAACCCAATGTATCGAGAACGTCTTGATTCGAAGTACATGCATTGCAATACACCGCCGTTGACAGCCATACTGATCTGTCAAAGCCACGAACAGAACTCAAATCAAGTGTTGACTTGATCATCACCATTTTCTCCAACGGTGCTGAACCTTGTTTCAATCCTCCGCGTCAGAGAATCCCCATCAGCACGGCCTCCGAACAGACCAAGTACAAATACCCATGTCCGTTTCAACATCACCATCCATTCGCAAACATGGACATAAGACCCAAGCGTCGACGCCCCCCTGTGAGGCATTTTCTCGCTTGTAGTTGCAGTTCCTCAATTTCACTTCCCTCCTCTAGCTGAGAAGGCACCCCACTGAGGAGGCGGCTATCGTTCGTGAAACTCTTCTAGTCCAACCATTTGTGTTCTGACAACGACATTTACATACTAGCTCAAGTCCAAGTATATTCACGCTGCGGCAGTCCAATCTTCGTCTCTCCTACCTATTCGCGTTTTCGACACCGAAACAGGCTCGTTCGTCACTCGAAGTGAAGTCTGTAAATCAACGGAGGCCCAAATAACGGAAGCGCACAGAGGTGACATTCCAAACAACAAAGCGGAAGTTGACCAACTTCAGCCTGGGATTGACGCGCTGGCCGAGTCGAAGACAAGATTCACTATCCTTTCCCATACTTGGGGTTCGGCTGAGCTTTCGTACAAACAAGTCTTGAAAGGCCGCCAATGTCTCGCTGACGATCCAAAATTCATGGGACTTCGGAGAACCGCACCGTCATACGGGTGCAGGTATATCTGGATGGACTCGGTGTGTATTGACAAGTCAAGTAGCAGCGAGCTGGACGAGTCGATCAGGTCCATGTATGCATGGTACCGATCTGCACATGTCTGCTTCGTCTACTTACCAGACGTAGACGACGATGGTATCATATACACTCAGTGGTTTACTCGGGGGTGGACACTACAGGAGCTTCTGGCTCCGAGACGGATGATCTTCTTCAAAGAGGATTGGACAAGAGTGTTTAGTAGGAACTTGTCTTCGGAAGAGGATCCCCACGATTTTGACATTGTGCGGGATGGGAAGGGATACACAGACCTGTTGAGGAACAATAAATCCTATTGGAAGGGCGGACGATTTGCCAGGAAAGCGGACTTGAGCTGCCTGAAGGTAGACCTTGGTGTCCGTCGACGAAAGTATGGGGCTCGCAAGCCAAGAGCCGTCATTTTGAATACTGGTTTGGGCGCAAGTCCAGATAGTCGCGGTGGCCGTCGCTCGTGCAAAAGGGTGTCGACTTGGAAGCGGCTATTTCCTCGAATCCCTGCTCCCACATTCTGTCCTTCCCTTTCCTTTGAGCTACCACTCCAGCACTCCATTGAAGCCCAGCTGCAGGCTACGCAACGTCCTCCGAAACGGTCCCGGGAGTCAAACCTCGAGGATAGACCTTTGAATCGGATTTGGGGATCTGGGTCAAGCGGCAGGAATTCATGAGATGTGCTAGCGCCCTACCCGTGAAAAAGGAGGTGAGGAGTAGTAGAGAACATAGCAAGCGAGCTTAAAGAAAGGTCTGAGACAAGGATAGAGAATGAAGGAGGATACAAATGACAAAAGCCGTCCTCGCATTGAGGCCTTCCCGGTGCGTAAAACATCATGGCCAAATGGTAGACGACCAGTGAGCAGCCCCAAGGCCATTCTCTCAAGTCCAAGCTTCATTTCCTGCTGATCTGGATGAGATCAGGTCGTTGGTCTACGCGAGGTCTTGATGATTTTAGTTAGCGGAAGCGTCACTGTTATCTACTTGAGGATGGGTGAACGACTGCGATCACGTTGGAGCATCAGGTCGACTTCAGTTCAATGATCAAACTAGAGACGAAAACGACGAAGCCAATATCAGAGAGAGGCTGGAGATGATGAGGTAAAGACTTACAGAAAGTTTGAGAATTGTGAAGTCAACCGGTACACTGGGTTACTGCATCACGTTCAAGGCGTAAGATAGCGGAGCAAGATTTATAGAAAAGTAAAAGCAAGCTCGAAACTTCAAGAGACCGTCGTTGGGCGGCGTCGTGGTCGGGCAAGATGATGACAGCGCCGAGGACAAAAATACGAGTGGCTATGCTGTTCGCTTTGTACACCAAGGGCAATCCAAACAATGTCGTAAACATCAAGCAGCCGACCATCAACCAACCAACAACTTACCACCAGGAAAAACACACCGCCATACATGGCTCTCTCCGCAAAGCAGTCAGAAATGCGAGGTTCGTTCTCATCGCTCAACTCGACATTTTATCAACATCCTATTGTCAGGACCGTTGCCCCGCTTACCATGCGAGCTCTTGCAAATGATCGTTCGACACTCCAATCCCCGCCGTCGAAATTCACTCTACCAACTCCTCCTCGTATCACGAGATATGTACCATATAGTGCTTCCCTTCATCTACGAAACTCTTCTTGTCATAGATCCCGATAGGAATCCGCGTCGTGTTCATAGGGGTTACGAACCATCCACGCGTATCCCATACACCCTCGCCCATCTCCTGAAACGAACACTTGTCACCCGTCCCCTTCTTTCCGCTCACATCAAGGCCGTAATCGATTTGGTCGATTCTGCGTTCGACCACCATCCAATCAACGATATCCTACCTCTTCTCACCCACCTTAAAAAACTCTACCGTGCCGTCCCTGCACGCACGTTTCTGTCTGAATCCGCCCAGCTCACCCACCTCTCCTGTGCTTATCTACTTGACAATGACCTTTCCTCGCTGATATCCCTTGTTGATTCCCAACACAAATCCTTGGTCGTCCTCTCTCTGCCAGCCCCCTCGGCGATGTGCTCCCGCGATCACTCCCTCAATTACAGGCCTTGAACAGTAGTAATAGTAATCAACGAGATCAATGGGATACGCTCATTGACATTGCTCCTGGAATACAACACCTCGAGTGCTCATTCCTCCATCTCGCCCATGTACACAACCATCAACTCATATTCGACGGTCTAGTCTCACTTAAAATCGGGAGACTATACGGGGTAAACACGTTGTCCGTCATCGGGAGACATCTCAATACACTAAAGTTGTTGTATATTTCGTCTTTCATGGACTTGGGATGTGTTCGTCGTGTGTGTTTTTGTCTCCCCGTTTAGTCTCTCACATCTCTTTCCTTCATAGTTCGCTCTTGAGGACCTCATGGACATAGCCTCTCCTCATCTCTCGTACATCCGCTTCGCTAGGAACACATACGACAGCTCTTGTTCATACACCCCTACCAACGTCCAGACCCTCTTCAATCAGTATCCCTCACTTCGCATTGTGGATATTGATTACAAAAGGTTTTACTTGCATATCTCGGAAGCGTCGATTTCCCGATACCGCCGCGACGAATTGGTGCAGGAAGAGATCCCATTGTACTTGAATAAGACTTTTGAGTTGTGGTGGGAACCGTTGGAAGAAGGATTGGACTTTTTCTGATGCCGGGGGAATGCGTTGGGATCGCGGCGATGATATTATGTTCGCCTCATGGAGCGTTGAATGGTTTCTCCGATTCCGTCCTACATCATAGATCTCTCTTCAAGCCTGTCTATAGAGTACATGGTCGTTCAGAACTATCCTCCCCCGTCTCCTGTGCGAACACTCGAAGTTTCCGTTTCTCTACTTGAATTTTTCTGAGGGCTGGATTAGAGTACATCCCTGCTCAACTTCTGCTTTTGTGTGACGTCTTTTACCGTCGTCTCTTTATTTATTCTCAACGTTTCGCAATTACTGCATACTCCGAGTTGATTATCGTCACAATTATCCACCACGACCAGTGCCGCAATAGTACTGCGCCTTATTGACGTTGCTTGCACACCCTCCTCACGAAACATATACGCCCTTCCCATTCCCAAGTCCTCATTCCGTCAATCGGCTACTCGCAGACATCAAGCTCAAGCTCCTCCTTCAACAGCTCACACCACACATCAAACGTGCTTGGCGGAGAAACGACCACGGCCTTGCAAGTAATTCCACCGCCTGTCCGAGAGTACCTTTTCGTTGGTGGGTCGGTCATATATCGCTCGAGTTGATAGCAAATATCAACAGCGACGAGTGAGGGATATCTGTCGAATAAGGGTCGCAGCTCTTCTGGCTTGTAGGAAAGCTCAGAGCCGAACGTATTGCGAGTGAAGTGAATGTAAGTCACGACCGGAGAGGATATATTCATGAAATCTTCGACATCAAACTAGCAGACTTTAGGATGACTGGCAACAGGAATTTTCAAAGCACATACATACCTGTTCATTGATGTCATTGACGTCTTCAAGACACGACAGATGGAGCCATCGAAGTGAGGAGAGGTACGGACCCAACTGATCGATAACATCCCTTTCGTACACGTGCGATAATCTGAGAGAAACCACGTTTGCGAACACGCATTGAGGATCTTGGACCCAAGGAAGCTCGAAGGCACGCGCAGAAAGATGTTTGATCGGGGCGATTTTCGCGATTTTGTCCCATGAATCAGGGAAGGCCGTCTTGAACGTGGACAGTTTCTCCAAGGACGGCGGGAGTAAATCCTCCATGTTCTGCAACCGTTCTGATTCGATGGAGAGGAAGCGTAGAGAGGATCGCTGCGAGTGGAGGAACGACTGAAACGTTGATGGGGTATACCACTGCGTGTCGGAGCAGGAGAAGTGTGTTAGTTGGACGGACGATGGGATGGATTGGATATCTCGATTCAGCCCCGACTCGAGGTGGAGTCGTTTGAGGTTTGGCAGATGGGGCAGGATGTGATAAAGATGATTTACTGGATCGGCATCGAGGTTTTTTTGGACGAGCGATTTGATGTATGAAGCGAGGAGTTGGTTGCTTTCGACAGATGAACGAAGTCGATGGACTCGATCACACGATAGGTATGTAGAGAACTGGGCTTCTGATTGATGCGCTCGGTAGTGTTGGGCCTTGTCATCGATGTGAATGGATTCATAGATCGCTGGGATGAGTATCTCATAGAAGGCGCGAGAGACGATGAGAAGAGGAATTAGATTATTTCTGTAGGGTGATGCGTGTTTTTGGATAATCTTTACTAAGAGTTCGACGGGCAAGGGCTTTGAAGCTGCAGCGCGCATTGAATTTGAGTCAGTTTCGTTGAATGATGATGGTATTCACGCAAAATACCTTTCATTCCTGAGAATCAATCTTCGCCTGAAGGCGTTAGGAGTGGAAGCAGTGTCCAAGCCCAACTTTCGCATCAACTCCCAGGGTGCGCCCCTAGATGATATAGGGACCCGGCAAACTCCGGTTCGACGTCTTGCGCGCCTGAACACCTATCGCAATCGTTAGGACATCCTGACCGTCACCTTTCCCAACACGAGCACATCATTCATCCATAGCTCGGGCTCATATCATCGATTCTACTACGGTACTGACTCTAACATGGCCTCCGTGTACGACCACTCAATCTCGCATCACCTCGACGGCAAATCCCAACCCACTCGACGGTTAGACGTTTTCCAAGAAGATGGGTGTCTTAGGGAGGTTCAAAGCTCGAGATCTTACTAGGATTCAGGTATTTCCAGTATTTCTTGCAACCACCCTGTCTCCTTAACCGCGTCCCCCACCTCTACATCAGCCGCATTCTAACCCCGCATTCTGAAGCTTCTCAGCACTCTATTCACGACCGAGGACTTTCAACATACGGGAGCCTTGCTGCTTGTGAGTATCTAATATCTACTGCCCATTCTCCCCATCCCATCTCATTCTTGGCTAGTTCGAACCCGTAATTCTCCGGTAGAGGTCGTTCTCGCGGTGACTCAAGCTTGACCTCGACCTCTGTACACAGTCTTGGTCACGCAAATTGTCTATAAGCTACGTACTGCATACACGAGCTCCACCAGGTACTGCCTCATATCTGTCCCACTCCCAGACCGTGACCGTTCAAACCTTCCATCTTCCAGTCCCATCGCCAACGTTGACTCACCAAGCTAGCCCCCCAATCGCCACCTTCAAGTGGCCGCCAGATACGCACAGGATCTTCGGAACCTTGTTCGCAATTTTACGATGGGTGGTCGCTAGCTTCGAGGCTTCCAGGACCTGGCTGCTGTGGGAAGGCTGTTGTTGTAGTGGGACTGGCCGTGGTGCTGGAGAGAGTGACTCGGGGTTGTCAAGGCCTGTCGTTACCCATCCGTCCGTCGCCAACGACTCCATTCTATCCCCCACCAGCCCCTCCAGCATTTTCCATCGCCTACCATCCCTGTTCGAAGCCAACGGATTCGTCCCCTCCAATCACCCCTCTGCGCTGACTCCCTCCGAAGGCGCGATCACTACCAGCTCACAAACCTTCCCTCGCCCAGAATGACCTTCTACTCTATGTGCAGTTTCTCTTCATTGTGATGAGCTGCGGCTTGGGCTGCGACCCCATTTCGTTTCTACCAACCTCCACTTTGTATTCGCATCGCAAACCTTGTGGCTGGCTACAAGCCGGTTGACTTCGCCCACGAACACTAGCCAACATCATGGCGTATCCGTCGCCCCGCATCCTTAACCCCCACTGGGAATATTGATGATGAAGAGAGACGTTCCCTTTCATCAGCTCAGCCACGACCGCTACCGCCACTCGATTATTCCGGTCCACGCATTCAAGGAAATTCGCTGGTGGTCGGGAATGGGGTGCTGGTAGTGATGGCCGTAGAGAGCAAGCGCCAGGAGACGATAACTCCCTTCCTCACCACTCGATCTTGCTCAGACGACCCCGCTTTCCTACAGCCGAGGCACCGCGATTCGCTTCCCATATGGCACATCCTTCTATCGCCCACCAACGATCAGCCTTCCCCAAGCCGCCGCTCGAGCTCGGCGCATGTGCCAACCCTCTGTTTGGTAGCGTGTTGCTATCGTTGGGACTGTACATCCCTCATGGGTCACCCCCCCGGGTCTTCCCTCACTTCCGTTCGTGGCTGGTTGAACCCTTGGATCAGGTGAATGATCCTCATCAGGACCTTTTCCCATTGCTCTTGTTTCGCAAGTAGATTTTCAAATCGGACAATCTATCATACAGCATCGATCTTATACTCTACTTCTCCTCATGTAAGGATTCGTAACGGACATTGTAAACGTGTATGTACTACCTCTACCAAGCCTAGAGCCGCTTGCGAACACTACGTACGATATGATAACCTAGAGTGGTAGAGTAGAGTCATCATGGGGGTGTAGTCGCAGTAAATGCGGTATATATGGACTGGGTAGGGATGCCCTACATACCAGTCATAAACAACGGAAAGATATGGAAAGTCGATTCGAGTCCGAGCACCCCAAGAACAACGTCCATGCGAGCCGACCAAACCGCCAGTCCGCCGCACCCTCCCTCACCATGACCAATTTGATCGCTACCTATTGGTTCCTCAAGTGACGGCCGGAGAATAAGTTGTTTCGGAACTTTTACCGATGACATGACTTGGTGACTTGCGGTGTTCATCGGCTTTGTGTCATTTGGTAGCTCATTCTAGAGACAACGTGTTTTCTGTAGACGCAGAGGCAACGTGTTGCCAGCGTACGCAGACTTGACCAGCTTGCTCCCTCCCATTTAGCTGTTCTAAGCTGCGATCATGCTTGCATCCCCACCCATTGTCAGGAAGACTTCAACACAAGAACTGACCGAAGCAAATGTAAGTCATCTAAATATGCATTGGACGAATTCGCTTGACACCACGCTTATATTTCAAGCTCAAAAATCCCGATATTCAAGTATTGCACACGTCTCTCTGAGCTTTTCGCTCGATTGTTAACGTTATCATGGCAGAACGCCAACTCTGTCGAGTCCATCATTCACAACATCTCACTGATCCGTTCATCTATGCTACCACTACGGCTTATCGATGTGGATGATCCATCCACCCCGTTTGTTGTCCGGAATGAGCTCTGCGCGAGAACCGAAAACGAAATCCTCCAGCAGTGTTATTCACCGACGCGCTTCAATCTGGCAGAAGTCACAGCACGTATTGCCCAACTCACCCGATTTGCCATCCTCTCCCATACATGGGAGCCTAACGAGCTCACGTACGATAAGGTCCGCAATGCTGCTGATTCAAGCCGTTATGAGCAAAGCACGAAGATCAAGGGACTATTCTCCGAGGCAAGATCCTATGGGTGCCGGTACGTCTGGATGGACGCGGTGTGCATTGATAAAACAAGTAGCACTGAGTTGGACGAGTCCATCCGATCAATGTATACGTGGTACAAGACCGCATCCGTGTGCATCGTCTATCTCTCCAAATACGATTGTAGCACACAGATACCAAAGAGGGACCCTTGGTTTCTTCGGGGTTGGACGCTTCAAGAAGTTCTCGCAGCTAGGAGGGTCATCTTCTTTGACAGAGAGTGGAGGCGTGTTTTCTATTCGAATGGCGGCAATGACTTCGATCTTACGCGCACCTTGGAACCAGTGCACCATGACTACCACAGTCTCAGGCATAAAATTGTATACACCCCCAACACTACTACTTATATGCTACGACCTTCTCCTCGGAACACGGGAAGTGAATCTACATTCGACCGGCCACCTTCTCCATTGGAATGGATCAAAGAGCGTACTGGTTAGTGCTTGTGACTGTCGTCCATGTCCATTGAATTCAGTGTCCCGTAACCTTTAGGCATCTCTTTAGAAGACCTCAATTCGTACGAGCCTTCACCTAAACATGCTCGAAAAATCTTCTCATACATGCAATACCGCTCCACCACTGTACCTGAAGATATCGCATATTGCCTAACTGGCCTTCTGGGCATCACGCTGCCAATTGCCTATGGAGAAGGAGCGGACCGCGCCTTATATCGCCTCCAGGTTGCGTGTGCGGAGGCCTCTGACGAGCGAAACATATTCCTATGGAATCCAGAGAATAATCTTCCATCACGCTTCAATTCGATGCTTCCGGGCCATCCTTTCACAGCTTTGCCTTCTCCCTTCCATGATCATAAATTTATCTCCCTTGATACAGTCGACCTGTTCCGTGCCCCCCAAATGTTCTCGCTGCCTTACCGCTTCTGGCGGCGCGTGGATCGATCTCAATATCAATTCGACCCTACTTTTGCTTTCACCAATGGCGGCCTTCGGATCGCTCTCATTTTACACACTGTCGTCAAGTACACTTGCGGGGAAATATACTGCAAGGTTGCACCAGGTCGCCGCATCGGTGTATCCCCCGAAACCAACTTCAATCATCCGTCAAAGATGAAACTCGCAATCCTTGGGACGTACCCTGACGGGCTCGGAGCAATGTTGGCGTTTCCGATTATCCTTGAAAGATTGGGCCCCAGTAGGTTCTCGAAGTACCGCCGAGTTGCCTGCACAGTTGACCTGAGCACGCTCCCCTCCACTAAGAAGCTTCTATCTCGTTTGCCCCAGATAGTATACATATCGTAAAGTAGCTCGGCACGCTCACTTTTAGTCGACCATATCTTGTAGAGTACGAGTAACTTGCTCGCCTTCATTTGGGATGAGGGCAATTTCAGACTTTTTCAGTCACTTCGCGTTCCATCGGAAAGCTGCGATACATTCAAGATTAAACAAAGGTTTAGATGAACAGGGTAGCTCGTAAAGTGGATGGTGCATAGCCTCGATTACAGCATTCTAGCTTCAAAGCCGATCTAACAGTGCCAACGTCAATGCTTGTCACTGCGACAAACTGACCAGAGCTACAGGACAGGTCATCGACGGAGCTGACACACTGGGTACGATCCATGCTGTCCTACGGATTGCGTAGCATAAAGAAGAGGATGATTCCTTGTCTGTTGGCGGCCAATTCTTCTCATCATCCCACTCCATCTCCCTAACCATAGCTCCTCTCTAACCAATCCGTTGGCACTCCGCTTCGTCAGACCCTCTACACCCTGTTGTAACTCGCAAGCCAAACATGAATTCATCATCACGAGTCAGGAAATCTGCGTGCGTGTTTGCTAAGGGCATGGAGCGTAGATGAGCAGACACAACAATGGGATGGGTGCGTATGCTGAGACAGAATGGATAGGCATCTACTCTAAAGCTCTGCACAGCGTCAAGGGCCTGCGACTCGGTAGGCAGGACAGCGTCACAGCAGCAGTCAACGGGCCATGACGACGATCCCAGTTTCTTCGACCCATTCCCTGTATGCGGGATATCCGCGGCTCTCAGGCTTGTCCCTCTTGCACAGACCTCCATTGCAGGAGGTACCCGAGCGCGAAGAGTTGTAATCACCAGCGGATCCAACCGTCCTGACCTCACAGCCACTCAGCTGCTTCCCAGCCGCACCCAATTCCACGCAAGGTTCTAAGCAACGAAAGGAACGACGAATTCTGATTGGAGAGTATCCATGCGAGCCTATTGTCGTGCCTAAGCCAGCCCCACCTCCGATCTAGCTAGGAAGACAACGGAGGCTTTGTAATACATGCCAACATTGAGGGAACGCGCTTTGGGTTCGACGGAGGTTCGAGTTTTGAGGGGCAGGTAGGGTCCGATGGAGATAAGGTGAGTGGCGGATGGGTTTTACATGCATGTATCGATAGCGTTGGTGAGTTCTTGGGGAGTTCCGCATCGAGGGTCTGTTCACATCATTGCGGAATGGGTGCAGATACGAAAGTAAGCTGGAGCGACGGGGGGTCTTGAAGGGTAGCATCATCCCGTCTAGATATGGTACGATTCGTTGGCGGGGTTCCGACGTATTCGCCAGAGGGACTAAGAGCCGGAGAGTAGCGTCAGGGATAGAGCTGGAGGTGACGGAGGATGAGAAACATAAGTACGTACCGGATCCCTACGAAATCAGTCCCGAAGGCAAGGTCTATAGCCGTCTCGCGTCTCCGAAGCTCCATGTCGATAGCTGATTGTTGATACGATGACGGGAACGTATGGACAACTCCAACTTCAGGCGAAATTGAGGCCTAAAAAGCCGCAGGTAGGTTAAGGCTCGATGTGAGCAGAATGAGGAGAAGAAAGCACGCACGATGCATGATTCCAGTATCAGGTCACGGAGCAGCCTCGTAGGTTCGAGCTCTCAGAGCTATGGGGAGGGAGTAGCCACGGCGATAGGGTATGTCACGAGCGCGACTGAGGACGCTAGACTAAGATCATCATCCCGAAACTGAGAAAAGAGGTGTCAGATGGATAAGAAGGGGGTATTCATAGAGACAGCGTACTTCAGACGTCTACGCAAGGTTCACCACCGAGATGAAGAGAAAATCGCGCGAATAGAGTGGTCAATATTCAATGTTGAAACGTTGATGAGTCAATAATCTTGTGAAGGAGTTGCCATCCGCGGAGAAGTTGGCGTATATAAGACAGCTGGTAGGCCCTAGCCGTGTTGATGTTGTGGTCCAACGCGTGAGGGCGGATAACGAGTCGTCGTATGCGTCGTCGATGGATGACGGAGACAGAGGAAGCTCGGCGCTTAAAAACTTCTTAGAACTCCTGGAACTAAAAGGAGCTAGACTCCTGACTGTCGAATTGGGTCGTCTGGTCGCTCTCGCCTGAGTCCTCCCTTTGTCGAAGGACTTAAGTATTCTGGACTCTGGAATATCATCTAGAAGAAGCTTTAGGTGCAGAAAAATGCCTCAATTCCGTCCTGTGAGTCGTGTCCGGTTTTACCAGCTTCCCTCATTGATGATTGAATTGATCGTGAGAGCTCAAGTTCCCACAGTCAATTTCATGACTCAAAGATCAACGTCATTGTTCACTTCCGTTTCTTTACCATTTCTCCTGCTTTCATCTTTCCGTTCTCTCGCTGAATACCCTTGAAAAATAAAATTTCGTGTGCTCATTGTATCTCTGCAACTCTCTTCCCGTGATCCCAACACGGTCCCAAGCCCCTGCCCTTTTTTCTACAAAAAGTGTTCCTAAAATCGCGCTTTTTCGCGTTTGTTTCGCGTTCAAGGCTGACCACTGCAAACTTGTAGGTCGTACGAGGCAACGTCTCCGCACAGTATCTGATCTGTGGCTACGCTGGAGTATACTTAGTACCGCTGGGGTCTGTACGCTTGAATTTCTGCCGCAGAGTTGCGCAGGTTAAATCTCAAAAGACGGTGGTTCAGCTCGAAGGCCGTTCCTTTTCCATCGTCGCCAACTTCACTTTAAGATTGAGGGAAGGGTATGTGTCCTCAGAATCTCTTTTTGAACTTTACGGACTAAAGTCATCATGTTTCTAGTCCAAGCTCTGGAGAATTCTGGGTATTTTCCGATGTCTGCGCCACTCTCCTCCGATCATGTCGACGGTTTAATTTACACGGTGATGAATCCTAGAGTAAGCTTCGGGCCTGGGCCTGATTCTTGACTCTCTGACTCATCCATGTACAGGACTTCGCGCACGCTGCAAGACCACCTCAAATACTTGCTCCTCGAGTAGATCTGCTGACCAGCGACGCTAGCTGGACAAAACTCAAGAATTGTGAAGGACATCAAGGAAATTACGCTGCATTTTTCCTGTCAAAGAATTGAGCTTAGAGGAGATGTGAAGGTAAGCTTTCTCGTTTCTCTTCTTGAATTTCGTTCCGTCAAATCTCAGACACCATCCATCTAGCCAAAGCTTTCAAATATGTCGGGTAATCTTCACCTCGAGGCCATAAAATGGAGGTTGGTAAGCGTCAAGCTTGCCTCTGGGTTACGACGTTTGTCTGGAAAGGTCGTTTTTGGGACCATTAAATCTTTCGACCTCGCGGTTCATGGTAACGCTGATAGTGGGTTCTCTCATATATACTCAGCGTCGTTTCCGTACTGATTGGCTCCTCAGAATCCCGTTACTCATTTCAAAGATGTGGACTTTCTCCGAGCCTGCTCCCCTGCTTGTTGCCGCAGACATTGGATGACACAGGACTCCTGATGAAGGTCGCAGCTGACAGATTGGCTTCATCGTGACCTTAATGATGGACCTCGTTCCATCCCCAGAGCAGTTTCAAAATCGACGGCTTGCCCTCGCTCGGTGGCTCTGGCGCTGTTCACTCCGTCATCCGCAGGGATGCCCACCTACACTTGAGCCAGAAGACTGGGGCCATCGCAACGTACTCTATCTCGATTCTCAGATTCAAACGGGCGTTCTTATCATCAGTGGCTGAGCCATGGCGCAGAGCCGATGCATCTGATCGACTGGAACCGTCAACCCAACATGGAGTTGTTCCCTTTTCACGCCATCAACTCACACCGCGTCGAGAAACATGCCTGTAGATTGGATATCTCCAGCCTTGGTACTCAAATATCTATTTTACTGCAGAGTACCCGTGAATTGACCTAATCGTGTATGTACCCACGTTCCCTGCTTTGCCCACTTGAATTCCATCTCAAATCTATTTGTCCTCTATCGTGGGTTTATAACGTCACCCATCCGATCTCCTCTCAGTTCGTAGCTCACAATAGCACAAGTTGGCTGCGGGTTACAAGTTTTCGGCGCTTTTATAGAGCAAGCGACGTCTACCGTCCATCAATTTTGACCATCCACATGATACAGCCCAGATCATTCGCTGATGCGCTTGTTTCCTACCATCACCTCGTCTTGCAAACGATCGCCTCAGCTGAAGAATGTCTGAATCCACTTCAAGCATCACAGTAGGCCCTTCCCGGTTCCGTCCCTAATGCTCTAGGTAACTGACCGGTAATCCTTATGGCTTCAAGACTACGACTACCGATGGTGTACTCAAGGTTGAACCTCGGTCCCTCTTCACTATTCCATGTTATCCTCTCTGATCTGACTCTTACGCTTCCAGGACATAGCCTCCGTTAAAATGTACATCCGAAAGGCTGTATCCATGCGTACATCGTTACTACCAATTCGCCTCTTCGACCGCGAGTCTACCTCCGAGCCCTTCATCACACGAAGCCAGCTCGCCAGACGAGTCTCAGACCAAATCCTCCAGGAGTGTTGTCCCCCATCCTCCACGTCCGATAAAATTACCGTGGAAGAATCACGCATCAAGGAGCTCACAAACAAGCTCACGCGATTCGCTATTCTCTCACATACGTGGGGCTCAGACGAGATGACCCATCGGGACGTACTCTCAATACCTAGTTCCGAAGTATACAAAAATAACCGAAAGTTGGATGGATTGTCCCTATTTGCGGGGGATTATGAATGCCGCTACGTGTGGATAGACTCGGTGTGCATCGATAAATCCAGCAGCGCCGAACTCGACGAATCCATTCGTTCCATGTATACATGGTACAAAACAGCATACGTATGCTTTGTCTATCTATCCGAATACGACATCGAATCCACGACATCAGGAACGGATCCATGGTTCTATCGCGGGTGGACGTTGCAAGAGCTGCTCGCACCAAAGAGGATCATCTTCTTTGATAAATCCTGGAATCGACTTTTTAGACCTCATCCAGCTGTGCGTTCGGATGATGATTTTGACATTACAAGGAACTTGGAGCCAGTCCATCGTGATTACCAACTCATTGCGAATGGTGGCCATGATTATTTCTTAAATACGAGAGTCCTTCCCGATCATCTCGTTGCCCTTCCACCGCCGATGGAATGGGTCATGGGTCTCACCGGTATGCAAACACTTGCTCCCCATCCACCTGTCCTTCCACTTTGACTTTCTTCTTGTAAATTTTACAGGCATCTCTGCCGAGGATATTCGTTCATACAACCCTTCACCCAAGCATGCCCGCAAGATTTTCACATACATGCAGAATCGCTTAACTACTGTTCCTGAAGACGCTGCATACTGTCTAGCGGGTCTTTTGGGGATTACCCTTCCCACAGCTTACGGAGAAGGAGCTGATCGTGCCCTGTATCGACTACAAACAACTTGCGCAGAGGAGAGCGACGATCGAAGCATTTTCCTATGGGCTCATCAAAATAATCGTCCTTCCCGATTCAACTCAATGCTGCCCAGTAATCCTTTTGGTGCTCTTCTCGACCAAGATCACGTACTTCCAGGCTCAGAGAGTCAAATTATCTCCGTCACTGCAGAAGGGCTTTGGGACTATGTCCCCGAAAGCAGTTCAAACGCCCTCTGCTCTCACGTCGACCATACATTCGCCTTTACGAATGGAGGGCTTCGAATTTCGGTCATTTTACATGGGATGATCAAGCGAGAGAATGACCTTCTCTTTTGCGAAGCTCTGCCAGACATCGGAATTCAGGTGCGGACGGACAACGACTCGGATGTCGTATTTCAAGGCAATCTTTTGCAAATCAAGCTCGCTATTCTAGGAACGTATAAGGTCCCGGTAGATGGTGAAGAAGGACTCTGCGCAGTTCCCATCATACTGAAGAAACTCGATACCAGTAAAATCCCGAAGTATCGTCGCATCCCCTGTACAATTTCTTTAGGTACCCATCAGCCCCCCATTGAGCGCGTCCTCTCACGCGCTCCTGAAACTGTGTATATAGTATGACAATCATACACTTTCTCTCTCTTAGACTCGAACTGAGCATGATTTTGCGGTACGCAGGAGACTCTCCTGTCCCAGCCAGGAGTACCAAGTTTTGCTTTTTCCCAAGCGCCCATCGTCGTCCCTTTCTCCTCCACCATGCTCCAGTCCTGGTTTCGCCTTTGATACACATGGCCTACTTCGCACGATTAGACCATGGCTCTCTTTCATGAAGCCTCTTTGCGAGCCCGTCTCTTTTTTACTCCGCTGGAGTCTAACCCGCATCTGGCCCGTGTTACATTCACTCCGACGCTAGGTCACTGTAGAACCAGCCACTTGTCCGGGTATCTTGATAGCTCCTTGGATTCCCTGCACCTGAGAAACCAGAGTTTGCGCTATTGGATCGCATTGTTGGACTCACCCGGACAAATGATGGTATTCCGCGATTTTACCCATATTTCGTTACTTCGACTTTCTTCCTGACAGCGGTGTTCCACAGAATGACGTTCGCTCTCAGCCGAGCCTCTCAGATAGTCCCATCAGTGCGTCCTTCCATTCTAAACCCCGGTGCTGACCTCACGCCGGAGTGCAGCGCCCCATCGATGACACCAGGCGTGATCATAACACCGGCTTCCGTCTGATCAGCTTTCCTCTTACTTCCTCCGTAATCAAGGGCTGATCCGTGGTGAGTAGTTCTTTTATGCTTGATCTCCATATGCCGATGCGTATGTGTCTGGTATATATTCTGACTTCGCTCAAACATAGGACTCTTGACAAGCTCTTCCCTCCATGCTCAGTCACCAATTTTCCCTCCTGCTTGTCGTCATCAGCGCTTCGCTATGCACTGCAAGATATCTGAACGTGAACGAGCAAGCTCCGCTCACAATTGTCAATGCTCCCTCAAGGACTAGCATTGTGTACAGCGCGCCTACTCCAGCCCCAACGACTCTCAGCATCGAAGATGACTATCACATCGACTACAATGAAGAGGAAGGCGAAGCTGACGACGAATCCGAAGATGCTGAAGACGAGGACGACTACTATAAGCCTCCAAAGAAGAAGAAAACCACAACCCCCAAGAAACCAACGACTACGCCGAAGAAGCCAACAACCACGCCGAAGAAGCCAACAACGACCTCTCACAAGACAAAGCCTAGTTCCTCAAGCAAGTCCAAGAAGTCAAAGACTTCAACTTCGACCTCCACTACGCCATCACGCAGACCCACCCCAGTCTTTCCGAGGAGGTTTAGTGAATGTCGATGCGGCAGTGAGTTTTCATTCTTAAGATGCTTTGGTACTGTTTCATTTTGGCCACTAGATGAGTACACCGACCGTTTGAACAAGAATAATGTCGGTCTCCGTATCTCTCAAGGAGCTGCGGCTACGCCCAGACCCACAATATCCAAGTCAGCTCGTTGTTCATTGGGTATTAGCGACTAACCATAGCTTTCGTCTTCACCAGGAACCCGTCGCCAACTCAAGTCGTCCCTCACTTGTTCAATAGCAACGAGTTTGATGGGCAATGGTTGAACACCGCTTGTAAGGGGAAAGATGACCAGCGGGAGACGAATTTGGTCGAATGGGGCTGGGATTCGACCGGAAACGGACCTCGTCAACATCTTTATCGAGTAGTCTACACGACCTGGGACGTGACGGATGAAGACAATCAACCAATGTCAGTCTCATAACTCCGTTTCTGCCCTTCCATCTCCTAAGCAGTGTGAATTTCTGCCTCCAGATTCTGTGGATGTATGAAGCATCAGCGCACTTCGAACAACAACAGCTTTGTCCTTTGTACTATGGTATAGAGTAGTACATTGACATGCAGAAGATCGTACATGCTCTCAACTATGAGTCTAAATGATCAATTCAAAGCCTTACTCCCGCTCAACAGTTCCATCGTGGACTGGCTGGCGCAGGGAAACCGACAGAAACCCCCTCAAGTGGTCCTTTATCAAAGGATGTACACCGTCTCTGGAGGTTTCTCGAGGAGTGTCTCGACGGGGGGCAATGTAGAGCTGACGATGGCACATGGGATACGACGGTACTTTGGGACTTTCGTGTTCCCTTGTTGCTGCAGCATGACGGCGTAAGCATAGCGACGTTCGTTTTTGGTCTCTTTCCCAACAACAAAGGTGCCAAGAACAGCGAGCTTGACCAGGGAGATGCTTTCCTGGAAGTCAGTGCTGTAGTCGGCGTAGACACGTATAGCTTGCGTCGTGGAAGATTTACAGTAAAAGTAACCGTTCGACTCGTGCGTAATATCATGGAGGGTGACGGAAATGCGAAGACCTCCGTTGGTGAAGGAAAAAGTATGGTCGACATGGCGGTCTACTGTGGATGTGTCTGAGATAAATTCCCAAAGTCCCTCAGCACTGATGGGTGGGATGCGTTTGCCATGGGGATCGTTCGCTGGCTTGAAAGGATAACTTGGGAGCATCGAATTGAACCGTGAGGGACGGTTAATGCTGTGATCCCAAACAAAGACATTTCGATTGTCGCTTTTCTCACCGCAAGCGACTTGTAGCCGGGAAAGAGCCTGGTCGGCTCCTTCTCCATAGGCTGCGGGGAGGGTTATGCCCAGTAAACCGACCAGGCAGTACGCAGCGTCTTCGGGGACTGTTGTCAATCGGTCATGCATGTAGTTGAAAACACGGCGAGCGTGGTTTGCTGACGGTTCGTACCCAAGCATGTCGTTGTGACGCACATCTAGTCAATATCAGTCAAACAAGGTAGCTAAACCAAGAGAACCACGACGCACGAGCTAGATCAGCGATGGTACGCAACGGTGTCAGATCGACTGCCTCATCGTATGACTATTCCTCGGCATCCATCTCGTCATCAAGAGCCCTAGGATTGACGCCCTCCTGTTTGGACCGTGGATTCCTGACTAAATCGAATACAGGATCATATGTCGGTTTTGATGGTGACAAGAACGAGGACAAGTTCGGGGGGAAAGCACGTTTCCAGTCTTTCCCAAAGAAGGTCATCCTCTTAGGCGCGAGGAGCTCTTGCAGAGTCCACCCACGGAGGCACCATCGGTCGCTTCAGTGGCGATCTTTATGGAATTCCTCCAGGTAGACAAGACAAACGTACGCGGTCTTGTACCACGTGAACATCGACCGAATAGACTCATCCACTTCGCTGCTGCTGGACTTGTCAATGCACGCCGTGTCGATCCAGATATATCTGCAACCATAGTTCCAGGCAGCGTGTTTAAATCCCATGAACTTTGGGTCCCCTTCAACGCGCTGGTGTCCTTCGAGGATTCTTTTATACGTCAATTCGTTCGAACCCCAGGTATGCGAAAGGATCGCGAATCTGGTATACAGCAGGATGAGTTCCTTGAGATGCTGTCCATCATGCAGTTGCAGTCCATGATTCCCCTGGAGTTGGAAATACTCTGGTTCGCGGCATCGACAAGCCAGGAAGACTTGGGCTTCCACGACACCACAGAGTTCACCTCGTGTGATGAACCGTTCTGTAGCAATATCGAATAATCTGATTGGTAGACTCGACGCACGCAAGGATACAACTTTGTGGATGAACGATTTGACGTAGGCGATTGTTTTGTTCCTATACCGGAATAGTCAGTGCTAGAAGAAACGCACAGCGCATGGAAGAGTCGGACACATCCTGTTCCATGGACATACTATCCGAAGAAACACTGGGGGACTAGAGAAGCAGTAAGTCCATTTTGTTCGATGTAGTACTCTACAGGCACACCACCACTTGTACTCACATACACGACTTCGTTCATCATTTAGGGAAGTGAGCGGCGGAGCCGTTGACCCGTAAGCCATCAGGTTCTTATATAGATCCAAGGGGACGGCTGAGTTCCTAAATTTTCGTCGATAAGTCAGCAGTGCTTCGCTCGCTGCTAAAGAGAACTCAATTAGGGAATGTACACTTGGTAAAGATCTAAAAACCACCTATCTGATGATGGGCACAGCTTGAACGCGCGCCAATGCACTGACATGCTGTGGAAGAGGCACTGACTCCGAAGACATGGAGAGCTCGATTCACTGCGTTTCCCCCCGCGTATCGGAGCTGTAAAGAGACAATTGTACAGGGAGTGTGAGCTGTAGGAATCTTGTAAGGCAACGTGTCGCATGTGTCATGGTTGTATCGTCATCAGAATAAACAACGAACCTATTTTCCTTGTATCGGCAAGCCTGACACACATGAGACTGGGTGTGCAATGTGTACCGTCACTTGAAGGGACTTGGAAGAAATTTCGAGCAGAGGTCCAGAGGATAAGTCCAGACGCCAAACTTGACGCAGCTCAGGGAGGAACACAAGATGTATAGGCGCAGATGTGAGGGTTTTTATTTTATGGATAAGACATTCTTGCTAGGTACTAATGAAATTACTGATGGACAATGGTGGGGGCATAGAGCACGCCTGCAGGCTGGTCATGGTTGGAGAAGGAGAGGTGTAAGTATGACGCCGTTGCCTTTTTGATGTTAGCATGACGCGTGGTTTGTGAACGCGACTGTTGATGGGAGAGGTAGGGCGGCGAGGTGTGACAGGTTGCTTTGTATGATTGCGGTGGAGCTGTCCACATAACTGAAAGATGATTAACTCTGATTACATTGGGAGAACAGGGGAAAGCGTACTCACCGATATTCCCTGAGCCCAATAGAGAAGTTCGGTAGTTTTACCCTACCTCAGTGGTCAGCAGCGCAAAGAGAGGTTGAGAGACAGCAGACGCCGGAGCGTACCTCATAAACGTTGG
This sequence comes from Pleurotus salmoneostramineus, assembly GCA_002583695.1. Lineage (NCBI taxonomy): Eukaryota > Fungi > Basidiomycota > Agaricomycetes > Agaricales > Pleurotaceae > Pleurotus > Pleurotus salmoneostramineus. The sequence goes on from BEWF01000108.1 coordinate 92,228, forward strand.
CGTCACTCCATGCAAGGGCAGAAAAAAAATCGGCTATTCCGCAGCGCGAGTGCTCGAACGTGATGACTTCGCCGACATCCATGCTTCGACACCAGTCCGGGGCTTTAATATCTCGTTCCGATCCACTCCCAAACCGATCGAGGATAGCTGGGGGACTGATACGATGCCACACCAAACAGCCGAACTCGGAGTTGGGTGGTATCTCAACGGTAAGATAAAGGACGAAGTGTTCGTCCTCCCAAAATTCCATGAACGGATCGTCGGGATCATTGTTCGGGCGTCTCTAGAAATGATAATCACCATTAATAGATGATTCATGACAAGGCTTAAGATTAGAACTCACCGGCATCCATTCCTTCTGCACAGAACAAATGACACGATCATCAAACCATAAGGCCGCAATAGACCTAGGGTCTGATTTGAAGTGTGTGCTGTTCAGGTTAGCTTGTATCCATTGGTCGACAGTCGAAGGGTTTGCAAGGTGATGTCGTAGCTTGATAAAATTTTGCCCAGAAACTGTTGCTCGATTGAAGGGATTTTTGGGTCCGTAGAAAATGGGCGAAGGTGGCGAAGGCGCGGTTTGTTGAACCTTTTGGTTGCTAGGAGTGGTGGAAGCAGTAGAGGACATGGCAGCGGGAGGTGCGCCATATCATATGGTGAGGACGCGATTATGTATGGAGGATGATGTGTGTAAGGTGGTGTGCGTTACAGAGTATACGCAGGGGTGACCTTGTTGATTATTCTCACGCTTCATCCTTTACAGCCGTTACCTCCACGATCACTATGAAGCAGCCGTTCGTTACAAGGCTGGGCGACACCCTCCACGTTGGCCTTTTTTTCCTCTATGAGGCTCTCGCTCTACTTATCCTTGATCATACCACAATATCTTGCTCTCCACCGTTCTCCGCATCTCTAAATCCGTTATCTCCAACCCCTAGTGACCGCCCGCCCGCCCGGAGTTTCGACGTTCATCTGACGCTGAGCGTTGATTGAGATCTCTGGTCATGGCCACGGGCACGTCGCGCGTCTACCCATGCCACTGCAAAACCTTTGGCTGCAAGGGAGCACCTCGAAAGGCATCTACAAGGCAATACCACCTACGACGAGACGAACGTGCCACAACCTCAGCTGCATCCAACTCAGCCCCGGACGAGAATGCGCACAGTCAGCGAATTTCATCTACATCAACAAACATCCTGGGAAACGAACCCCTTCGCCCGTGTCAACCTCCGAATCAGCATTCCGATCAACTGACAGCCGACGCAGCGGGTCATTCATATGCCTCTGACTCTGAACCTCCGTGTCATGACTGCGAACCTCACCTTCTCGCCATCCCCACGGAGCGCGACGTGCAAGAAGAGGCTGAGCAGCGGGGTCAAACATACATTCAGTCTGTCCTCGAGGACCCCTCCGCGGTGTCTTTTCTCCGCGAAGACATTGGCGATGCCAGCGATGACGATGGCGATGAGGCTTACGAGCCTCCAACTGATCTCCCACCACCTCATCCTCCTCGCATCTCCTCTCCTCTACTTCCACTTATGCCCACACCCTTGCCAATCGATCCGGGTGACCCGCCTATACCCGACGACAACTTTCCGGACCCTTTTTATTTGCCAAAACAAGATGCGCGCACAACCCCTACCATCTCACTCGCTACTACCCCTGCTCCCATCTTCCTGCTCTATATCCTTGTTTCGTGGCTTCATACTCAATTTCACCTTCCATTTGTCGCATGTAATGTTGTACTGGTTGTCGTCTTTCATATCATTCGTTCCTTCAACACTTCTCTGGTCGCTAGCTCACCTATCTATGTTACACTTTCTTCAGTACTCCTTCATCTGGGCGTTGAACCCAGCTTTATTATCCTTCCTGTTTGTCCTGTTTGTCTTGAGGTTCATCCACCCAGTGTCCAGCCATCATCAACAGCAATGTGTACCAACTGTTCGGGGCCACTTTTCCAAGGCAAACGAAGCCTCGATCGCCGGACAAACGGGGCCAAGCAATCTCATCGCCCATTGCTTCAATTTCCCATCAAATCGATTCAGTCTCAGCTGGAGGCTATGCTGGCTGTTCCAGGGATGGAAGACGAACTAGAGCTCTGGAGGACGAAACCCAGGAGCCCAGGTGTATTCACTGATAACTTCGATGGCGACATCTGCAAAACCCTGCCAGACCCCCAAGGCCGCCCTTTCTTTGAAAATCCGCGCCCCGCTGGTCTGCCCGAGTTGCGAATTGGACTGACACTTGGGTTGGACTGGTAGGTTCTCATTTTAAAGCCCTCGTTCTCCGCTGATGTTCTTGTATCAGGTTTTCTTACCTTCGCAGTCAAATCTCAGCCTCACATTCATCAGGACCAATGTCCTTCAATGTGATCAATCTTCGTCACCACCTTCGGTGTGTTCCTTGCGCCACTCGGAAGTTCTTTGTGTTTAATGCGCTGGATGGTCTCTAGTTATCGAGTCATCAACGTCATCCTTGCAGGAATCATGCCTGGCCCTCGGGAACAAAATCCGGACCAAGTCCAGCGGTTTCTACGACCTTTCGTAAATGAGCTTCTGCGTCTGTGGCGTCATGGCTTCATCGCAAAGACAGATAAGCACCCCCTTGGTATTCTTATCCGTGTCATCCTTGTGTGTGTGATCTGTGATAAACCGGCCGCACACAAGGTTGGCGGATTTGGATCACATAGTCATACGTTCTTTTGCACCCGATGCTGGATCATGACTTCTGAGAAGGCCACAGCAGCGTCGTTTCAGGCACATGGTATGTCTATGAGTCTGATTGCCTTACAAGCATTGGTTTGACCTTTTACCGTAGCTTTTCGCCCACGAACACATTCAGAGCAGTTTGCCTATGCATGCCAATACCGGTCCCTTGCAACTCAGTCGGCACAAGATGATTTCGTTCGATCACACGCGACGCGATGGTTTGAATTGGCCCGACTGCCATACTTCGATTGCTGTCGAATGGTTGTAGTTGACCCAATGCACAATTTACTCCTTGGTAAGATTATTAACATCTCCTTTTACGTCTTTATCATTGACTTTCGCGTCAAGGTCTTGTCAAGACCCATTTCTACCATATATGGATTCAGCAGAAAGTTCTTCGCAAGACTCGCGAACTTCGTCGTTTTCATGATATCCTTTCAAAGGTTCGCCAGAACATCGTCTTACACAGTTCCATTAAGATAACCGTCCCGCCAGCTTCATATCCCCAGTTATCTTGGCCGATTGCCTTCCCTTATGGGTATTCCAGCTGGTGGCTCGCTGACTGCAGATCAATGGCTCATTGCAGCTACGATCGTGTGTCCTATTGCGGTAAATCAGCTTGTATGTCTGTCAAGTCAAAGTTTATTAATCGAGATATTTGATAGATCCCTCAAATTTGGGCTGAGTACTGTACTGGTGACGCCGAAGAAGTTCGCCTGCGTAGGATTGGGAATATCAAAGCTGCGAAGGAACTGAAAGCCAAGCAGGCTGCAACCAAGCGTGCTCAAACTCAAGCTGGTCCCCCGCCACGCCGAAGCGGCCGTAAGCGCCAACGCACAGAACGTGCCCAGGTCCTTTCTTATTCTGTCTCGGTTTAGCCCGACAACTTACCACTGATTGCCTAGTTTGAATGGCCTACATTTCCAGAAGATGACATTGCAGCTGCCGATCCACCTGATGCAGGCGCGATTGAAGAAACACACGATATCTTTGATCATGATGATGAGGACGACACCGATGCGACTCGCCCCCCCAATCTCCACCCCCAGGACGCTGCGAATTTTGCAAAACTAGCACAAGCCCTACACATCCTTCTAGCCCATGAAATCACCCTTGACAATGCCGTTCTCGCTGACCAGCTCCTGCGTTCATACGGTCTGGAGCTTATAGAGGTATTTATGGTCCCCAACAACCAAGCAAAGACTCTAACCTACGCACCCTTCACAGCTGTATGGTCCTGATATAATTCGACCCAACCACCACTATGCCACTCACATCTTTGAGAACATCAAAGACTTCGGCCCACTGCACGGGTTTTGGACGTTCTTGTTTGAACGGATCAATAAAGTTCTCAAAGCCTATAAAACCTCAAATCACGCTGGTGGGGAACTGGAAACATCATTTTTTCGTGAATTCCACCGCACCGTTGAAGAGTCCCGTGTTGTACGTCTGTTTCCCAAACTCACGCATCCTCCAGTATTAATGGTTGGTGTAGTTGGCCACTTCCTATTTGTCAGGCGGCCCAGTGGTGATGCAAAGTATCGCTGCCATGTATGCTGCCACTGCAGACAATCGAGGCACTATCCAGGCGCTTGCGCGCGAGCTTGACGAGGCTAACGAAGATGGTATGGATCCATTATCTGCACATCGTAGGCTTACATCATCTTCTCCAGGTGGGCTTTCATACCAGCTGTCGCCCAACCCCAAGAAACAGCCTATGTCCTGGGCGCTCTATGCGAAGGTCCTAAATCATCTCCGTCGAGAACTACCATTCGCCATTCGCTCTCACACGTCGCTGGGACCGGAAAAACCATTGCACGGTTACGCACTGTTTGCAGACTATGTGATAATTTCTCAACGCCGCTATTATGCATCATCGCGCAACAACAACCCGTCGAACTCCCTTGTGGCAGCTCTCCATGGTCCCAGCAGCAGTGTTCGTGTCTGTGAAATCCTCGACATCATTCTCCTCGACCAACCTACCTTGGGCATACTCCGGCATTATGCTCATGTACGTTGGTTGGTCCCTGCTGACACCAATACTCTGTCTGACGTGGCTCCCTGGAATGCGTTGTGAGTTTGATCTGATCCTGCTTTCCTTGATTGTCTCCGCTCACCACACTCTCCAGCGCTGCCTTGCACACCCAGCTCTGGATGTTGGATCAGTATGATGCCAGCGAAGATGTGCTCATGGACCTGACAAGGATTCAAAGCCACGCGATTCGTGCAGACGTAACGATTTCGGGGACAAAGTACTGGCTAACTATTCTTCCTAGCTAGACGTACATTTTTAACAACATCATGTTTTACTCTCGTTCAAGCTTCGTCATCTGCTTCAGCATTATCCTCCTCGTCAGCCAGCTCCCCCAACGCCAACTTGTCAAGCAGCTCATCCGGCACGCTAAAGTTCAAGATACTTGGCCTTGCTTTAGTAGATCGGAGGCCATACCCGTTTTCCCTCTTCCATTTTTCATCTATCAGGTCGTCCCATGGCACTCGATTCTTTGGTCGATCGGTATTCCACTTCTCCCTGACAGCGGGGAACTCATGGGTCTTCTGTTTCCTCTCCTTTTCGCGAAGGATAGTTTCGCCTAGCCCGATAAGGCGACGATACTGCACATTTGTTGAGTTGTTTCTGTCGCATTGCTCCTGATCAAAAACTCACTTGTCGGCTATGCCATTTCTTCCCCCGAATCTCCCAGGCTCACTGTTTCTCTCCGAGGTCGGCCTTCTTTCTCTGCTCGATCGTGGTTGGGTCCATCTCTGGATTTTCATCACTATAGCACGAGTCTGCCCAGTCCATATGCACAACCTTTGTGTAGCCTCGACATTGTTCGACAGGAACGTTATGGTGCGTGGCCAGTCGTTGTTCAACTTCGGCTGCAGCCCCATGTAGGTCTTGCACGCGCTGTCCTCAAACGGTTAGATACCATACTTATCGAACAAATTCAGAAAAGGGTTACCCGGTCCTTCCTAGCCTCACGCGCTTTTGCCTTGGTTGCACGTTTCGGTCCCTCATCTTCTCGGTGAACCTCTTGCATATACTGGGTGCATAGGTTGGCGAAATACTTGGTCACTGCCTTCTCAACCTTTGTATATGACCAGTCATTGATGATTCGCTGTAGGAATCAACATGAGCGATATCAGTCCGATAACATCCCTCATGACGTACCTGTTCTTCGGGTTGAGCAAGATCGTCTGCAACCAGGCCTTCAGTGACATGCTGGATGAAGCGCTGATTACCGCCATCGCTAACCCTCGCAGCCCATCGTGGTCGCCAGTGCACATTGCCATCAGCATCTGTCTCTTGGTACTCGCCATTCGCAAGCGGCTTGGGCAACAAGGATGCTTTGATGCGAGAGCGAATGGTGGTTATTCCAACAGCCGACTGCACTTTCGCGTGAACAAGTGCCTAGATAGTCGCTTAGTACGTATACCCTTCCTTGCATTGTCCACTTACCTCAGCAGCGACATCACGTTGAGCAGCGCTGCGAGGCTGCTTGGTCTCCGGTGCACTGACAGCACTGGTGCCCTCCAAGGCAGCCAACTTGACCTTCAATTCAGCCGTCTCTTCGGTGAGACTGGAGATTTTCAGATTCACAGGTTGTATCTCCTCTCGCGCCTCTTGTGCGTTACGCATTGCTGTACTTGCCACCCCAAACACTCGGTTGAGGAGAGCTGTGCACTTGCTTTCAACACGCGCCTCGGCTGCCTTGACGCAGGTCTCCATCTCTTCCTGAGAAACAGTAGTGGCAGGTAGGCCTCCGTTGATGTTACTGCTGAACGAAAGCTGATCAAGACCATGTAGTGACAAAGCTGGACCTGGGCTTCCAAAACCCTGTATGTCATTGGGTGAGCGTGCGTTGTATTATATGTTGATCATATGTGGTGAGTGTAATACCCACGTTCAGTGCTCCAAAACCTCCCATCCCGAATTGCATGCCGGTCTCGTTTTGACTACCTATATTGGTATTGATGTCCATCTGTATATCACAAATTATCAGTACTGACATAGCTTGACATTTGTAGGTCTACTCACCAGTTCGTCGTTTGCGGGAGGCCACTGCCCGCCGCTGGACATTATGGTCAAAGTGAGGGAGTATATGCCTTGTCAAATTTATTTTCTTCCTATCCACCTTGTGATATCAGCCGCACATCCATCGATGCTCAAGCTACAACCCATCCCCGACCTCTCCTCCAAGTCACACCTCAAGTCTTCATTCGCCTACTTCTTCACACGTTTCTGCCTTTCCTTTTTCCTTGATATCCTCGTCCATTAACATTCAACCTGTACTAGTAGTAACTTATCTATGTGTTCGTGGTTTCCCCTATCTCATCGAGCGCGTCGCGTCGCTTCGTGTTTCATTAACGCCCAATATGGTCAGCCCCGACCATGTGATACCATGGCCTAAAACCCTCTTTCGCTCAAGTCGTTACATTGGTCACACCTAGTAATACAGCAAATGACACACACGATACACAAAGTACGGGGTTGACGACACAGTTGGAACGTTGCCAATCATTCATGTAACCCTCTAGTCGCACAACGTGTACCAAATTGACGATACGCAACCGACACATCGTGTAAAAACCTTGTTTCGGCCGTTATTTTACACCGTCGGAAACGCAGTGATTATACATCATGCGATGTTGGTGAGACATATTGGTTTACAAAGGTGCCATCCTGGTACGTATATAGGGATGCTAGGAGTCGCGTAAGCGTAGTCCATAAGTACTGCAGAAAGGCGGAAGCACATCATAACGAACAAGTTACAGTATGAGTCGCATTCAAACACAGAAGAGAATGTCCTCTCTATAGAGTCGAAAGGAAGGAGGAATTCGGATGGAACAGATGATTCGGGTGTTATTCCTCATACTCAAACTAGATTCGCTTGTCCGTAGTGGCTATTTGTAGCAGCCAGAGTCCGTATGGTAGTAGGATCGGTCCCAGCCCACGACGCCCTCGGCACCAGCGCGGGAGTAGAGGGCGACGAAGGGCCTGAACGGATCAAGGAATTATGGATGAAGGCGATGTCATCGACATTTGAACGAGGCGAACAGGTGAACGCTGGACCATGGAAACGAGGCTTGAACGTTTGAATCTTGAAGCGTCAAGTGTCAGTGGCATATTAGGCGACCGCCATGAACAATCGATGAGGGCGGAGCTGAGTGGCGGAAAGAAGCAAAGGACTCGGTTCAGGCTTCAACCTCAAGGGCGGTCTTTGGGAGGACGAGAGAAAAGCCCTTATTTGAATGGTACAGCGCGGGTGGAGCGGCTCCATTTTGTAGTTGCAAAGTCCCAAGATCGTACCAACGGACGGAAGCAGAGGCGACAAAGTTGGAGAGCTGCGGAGGGAGGAAGAGCTCTAGATAGAGAGGATCGTTCAGTATGGAGCCGGTAGAGCCGCTACAAAGAACTCACCAAAAGGAAGGAATCGACGGCAAGTTCCAGCAATCTCACACTCCTTCGGCCATGCCACAACGAGTTCCTTGTAGCTCAGGCCTTCAAGCTTCAGGTCCCAGACTGCAGCGCAAAGACAGAACATAGCGCGTCGCTCGGGATAGATTGAAAATTGACCACTACAGATAGAACCTCTGGACGGGGAATGAGAGACCGTAGAATGGAAAAATACGAGGAGACCGACTTCAAGCAATTGTCGCGGGAACAGGGCACGATTCATAGATTTGAGCCAAGTCTGAGCTACAGAGGAACAGTTGAGTGTTTCGAGCTCATGGAGAAAACGACGAAGCGTACCCTTTCATTCAGCTTCGACTCGCTCATCCATGGACCACGTTTCCCCCTGCTCTCAGAGTCGAGTCTTAGCCATGCTCCAGAGACGTAGTACCTTGAGCGTACGATGAGACCTCTAGAGGGTCTCTGTTGTACCTATGGAATCACGATAGTCAGAAACGCTAGAAGCAACCTCTCGATGAAGTGAAAAGAGACGGACCTGGAAATCCGTTTGTTGTGCAAATCAAACGCAAGTGTTCTATTGCGTTTCGAGGATTGACTTTCATCCTTATATCGATAGAGGGAGAGACCAAGCAAATGGGAGCCAGCGGAGGTTGGGAGCACGAAATTCTGCAACCGTACATAGAGAGAGCAGGTTGAAGGGGACGCGTCATTCCACGAAAGGTAGATTCCGCGTTCTGACCGTGGGAATGAAAGAACCCACGATCAATTTGTTGAGAAGAGGTCCTGAATCTTACCACAAACCACGCCGTCAAACATTCTCTTTAGTAGTGTCCCTCACTACAAGTGCATTCATCCACGAAGATACATTATTTTAAGGGCTGAGAATATAAAAATTTACCGTTTGACGGATGAGCCAGACAAAAGTCAGATATCTCTTTAACGCGTCAGTATCTTGCCCTACTGTACCGTTGAAGTCTGCTACCCGTGAGCTGTAGATGACCTACAAGGATGACGCGCTGGTCGCGATGCCGGGTAGCGAGCCTGAGATAGCTCAGTCATTCTCCCTCAAAGTCGGGTTCAATCCTTGCCGATTTATAAGCTGGCAAAAGAGTGATTCAATAGAAGTTCGACGGCAAAAGTATGGAATGAGCACGTTCCTTACCAATCCAACAGAGTTGATGATGAATCCATCAAAGCGATTACAGAGTAGTACGTACCGTTCGCATGGGTGTACAATGCACGCTGCATGCATGGAGAACATACAACGAGAGACGTATAAAGACCAACCTCGCCGTACTGAGTGGTAGCACTTCAAGCCCTTCGGTTCGAGAATGACAAATCAGCAGATCACCCTCTACACTAACAAGGTACGCACTGGAATACCAACGTCGAATTGACAAATTTGCCTGACCGCGCATCATCTCCAGGGATCACCCTATGGGCAATACGTCGAGATCGCTCTCCTCGAAGCCAAGCTCCCATTCACGCGCGTCGAAGTCGACTTGAATCCCAAACCATCCTGGCTCGCTTCCCTCAACCATCTCGACAAGATACCCGTCCTTACATACGGTGGTCCGTCGACGCCACCAGACCAGCCATCCAAAGAGTCCAACAAGTTCGGCGAATCCGTCGCACTCATCGAGTTCATCAACGACCTCGTGCCGGAAGCGCAGCTCCTGGGCAGAGATCCCGTTGAACGTGCTCAAGCAAGGTTCTTTATCCAATTTCTAGTCACGGCCTTTTCACAATCGGTGTATGGGTTCATACTTCGAAAGGGACCTGTGAACGAAGTGTTCAAGGCATTCAGACAGCTTCAGGGCTTCTTGCCGGACGAGAAGGACGAGGGAAAGTTCGTCCTCGGTGAAAAGTTCTCGCTTGCGGATGCCGTTGCCGCTGGTTTCATTCTACGAGCCAACACGTACTTCGGGAACGATCTCGGGACTTATCCTGAAGGAGAGGGACGGAAGGTGTTCGGTCGGTTACAGAACGATGCTGAGTTCGCGAAGTATAGGGCGTACGTGAGGACACTGAAGAAGAGGTCTACCGTAGTGGAGACATATCCCGAGGTCAGCGATTTTTTTTTTCGAGCGGTTGGATAAAAAGAATAAGGCTAACCAATTGCATAGGAGTACCACCTTACGATCATGGAGAAGTATGGCGTTTCTCGGTAAAGGAGATGACCAGTCGCGCTAGCTTTCAATTAGATTCATTGATTCCGAAGAATATAGAGATTCAGCTGTCACTTAGAGTGGTGCTCGCTCACGAGTTTGTCCGCAGTTGGTACTTCTGTGCAAGTTCTGTGTCCGTGCGCATGCAAAACTCGAGTGAAGCGTTCGAGCTTGGTAAGAAGAAAGTTCAGCGTCAGAATCGAGCTGCGAGTTATTACATCTCTCGCGGATAGTGACATACCAGGTATCCGCGAAAGCACCATCTGAGGCGGGAAGGAACAAGGAAGAAACAGCCTGATCGGAACGAAAACGCGAACGTGGAGCGCACGTGGGATAAGCTCTCCAGCGCCCGAAGCCCCTTAGTCAGTTCAAGGGGAAGTAGAAACCGAACATCGAATGCATGGGCGAAGAGTACTTATCCTCAAACGTATGCCAAGTTAACCCACGGGGAAGATCAAGTATATATTTTAGTAGAGTCACAACGAGACCTGGGAGTACAAGAACACGGTATTCAATACAAGTGGCCAATCGTGCGTTAAGAGTCCGATTGGGTGGGTATGAAGATGTGTTCTCGCGTGGAAAACGGGTATTGGAACTTGGTGTGGGGAATCATGCATCACGTATGGTACATGTACACGGCGAAAGGAAGCGGGAGAGCGGGTTGCATTGTGGAATGGAAGAGGAATTTGAGGAAGGAAATAATGTTGAAGGACGGCGTGTGGTTCTCGAAACCTCGAGGAAGTAGTACAGAGGATGAATCAATACAAAGTCACTCTGGGCAGAGCGAATAAGCGCCGTTCTCCCTGTCCTATATGAGAAAAACCAGTAGCAGAACAAAGGAGAAAGGAGGAAAGAGGAGAAAGAGGAGAAAAATAGAAAGGACAAATGAGGACTCAAGGGGGAAAGGTAATTACAAACTACTCGCTGAGAGTAGCGACAGCCTAATGAAAAGTACATGAGGGACAACAGAATCGCTCACATGGGTCTGGCATGGGTTCGACTTTGGGTCCGAACACTAAAATCGGCCGTTCAACGAGCTCGCTGAACCGAAGTTCAGATGTCTGGTCAATTTCCCTTTCACGCTTCAAGTTTTTCAGTCGTATGCCAGCGCAAGCACCAGGACTTTCTTCATGGTCGAGCATCTGACGTATTGACTTGCATCTATACGTGACAGACCAAGAATTTATCAGTGAATTTGAGAAATGCTGTTGAACAACGTCGGAGAGCTCACCCTATACCGCATGAATTACAGAAAGCGGCGAAGATACCTTGTTGGCTTTGACAGCTCTTGCCGGCTTGGTGTTTGACCATATTTCGAGGGAGGATTTCTGCTTCGCAGAACGGGCAAAGCACCTATATGAGTGAAAGCAAGTAGAAGTATGTTTAGGGTGCGAACATATAGGACGTAGAACTAACCTTTTCCTTCCAGTTCGGCATAGTCATGAACCTAGCAAGAAGGCCGTATCGGGTCAGCTTCAACTGGTTGATATTGAAGATAGGGATAATCTCAGATGGAGGGGGAGCGGCTTTGTGAACATGATTCTCCTGGTTATGTCGTCGCCCCGTTGATGGAGCGTCATCTGAAGTATGGTTAGGAACAGACGGTTCAATGGAAGGGCGCACCAGAGAGCCATGGGAAGAGCAAGGGCAGACAGGGTGGCTCGGAGTGCAAGGGCGACGGTACGAGCCATCGTTGTATACTTTCAGCCGAATATTGAGCCTTTCCAAGTCACTGGCGCTGATTCGGCTTGCCATTTTCGGAGACGTGGTATTGAATGGTAATACACAAGGAGGTATCGAGGTTACAGGTCACTGGGTATCGTTCGGTTTCGAGGAGTGGACCAAAAAGGATACAAGTTGAGAAAGAGATGAAGAACCTCATGGTCGCGCGTCAGCAACCTTTAAATAGCGGTGTAGAGATCTCGATGAATGTGGCATTCCCGTGATCGTTCCCATTCACCATGGGACGAGAGGCCGGATTAAGACACGGTGCAGGTGCGCGAACAAAGGGCATAGGTATGAGGGGCACGAGACAATGCAAGGAACACGACAATGAACGCGTTGAGCATGGACCATCAGCTAGATTTACGGCGACGAATGACCCTGGACCTGCGTCGGACGAGGGCCCAGGCGAATGCCACTGATGGTGAGCAGCCCAGAAGCTCGACGTCGTTCTTTTGACGACAGAAATGGCGGGGTCCATTAATTCCATGGTGAAAGTGGGAGAATTCGGATTGATGCTACCTATGGTTATTGAATGTGGTATGACTTGAGTCTGATGGGGAGAGGCTCAGACCTAGGCAGAGTTCACTTCGCGTCCTCAGATCTTTCGACTGCGGATGGCCTTTGCGTATCTGATCGGTCGCCATCTTCGCTCTGAGGCCATCTTTATGCCGGGAAATAGATCTACTCTGTAGATCTGAACGCAATCATGTGCTCGTGTTGAGATGAGTATGGTCGGTGTTCCCAAAGGTTGGGCCATCGTAAATTTCGCGAACATCTGATGTGACGATCCATTTCAGAATGGAAACCGCCCGTGGCCAAATTTGTACGCCTTTCTCCTGCATCTATATTTATTCCGAGTAGGCGACCACACCATCATCGCTACCGGGGAACACTTCGTGAAAGTACGAAAGGAAATTAACGGCTGGTCTTTGTTCAGTCATCGCTTCCAGGTGCAGCATTCGAAGAGCCAGTTTCTCCAGGAAGTGGCCTCGAGTGTCCCCCATCCAATATGCACTGCCTTGAGCATATGATTGGTCCCTTTCCTGCGATTCGTCCGTTCTAACTGGGTGGCTATTGGGATCAAAGATATTGATTATGCGTTGACGATACCCTTCACCGTTGATTGAACGAGGAAATACGTAGGAAAGCTCGCAGAGGGGGTTCAAGGCCACATGAGTGAACGAATTCCACGACGGGATGAGTAAGCAGCACTGTAGCGCAGCGAGGCGACAGCTCGCAGTTTGTCTGCGACTGAGATATGAAACTCTTCGTGCGTCACTCTATGAGGAAGCAGCTAGAGGGTAATTGACTCGGAGGGCGGAAATAAAGGGGCTGGGAAAGGGAAGGATCAGATTGAGATCAAGGGCGAAGGCAGCTTCATTGAGCTCGCCATATCTTGGCCTGTGTATCTCATAGTGCCCTGGCAGGGCTTCAATTTGCTTCTACGATAGCACACTCGTTCTGAAAGGGCCTGTGCCTAACACGCATGTATCTTTGGCGGTCCCACGACGATGGAACGGTTAATATTCCGGTATAAAGCGGAAATGGCGTCATAGTCTTCCTTATAATGAGTTTGCGCCTTTCCTAGGGAATACGAGCTGCTTCGGGTTCATGGAGAGTCGTATGCCTTGAGGATGGTGGGAGGAGGGTCATAAGCGCCCGTCAGAAATTCGAACCTCCTGCAGCGCTATAGGAGAGCTCCTATCCCAGTCCGGTGCCAGTTAGCCCAGCCGACGGAGCAAGGTGGAAAGCAAAGAGAGTGGGCCCAGATATGGTAAAGCACTGTATCTTTGAAAAATTGAGAAGCCGATATCTGGTTGTAAAACAATAAAGGTGATCGGATCCTTGGGCACGAACTGAGGTCGGAGTGACGATGCCTCCATCTGTAGAGTTGTTCGTCACTGTAGGGCTCTTCGCAATGCTTGCGAGCGAAGTGCGTGGAAGTGCAGGTCGTTCTAGAGCATAAATTCTTCCTCCGCATCAATGTACGTATTGGTCCTTGAGCTGCTTCGTATGAATCGGTACAAATTGATAGTATGGGTAGTCAACTAACCTACTCAGCGCTATTCATCCATATCACTCAGACTACAGTCCGAATCCATGCAGCATCGCCGCTTCTCGCGCACGATGACCATATCTCTGATCATACGGTCCGCCGCAGTTACGCCCCTCTTCCTCCCATCCCACACAACCGTCGCAAACCTCTTCAACGGCTCCAGATATCCGGAAGTCACATTGCAATTCGTCACGGTGAGCTCCCGGATAGGAACTCCATGCTTAGACCGGGCACGAAAGACCGGAACCAAAGAACCCCAATTCCGTGCGTTATCCGCTGACATGTCAAAATCATCAACGATGGACACCGAGCGAAGCTCTGGATTTGGGAGTTGAGTAGACCGGGAAGACTTTGTAGAGAGCGCGAAGAGGATGGGTTTGTGGTCGACGGTGATCGTTTGTAGGCGGATGAGGAGCGGAAGGAGGGAAGACCAAGGGACGCGTATGTGATCGTCACGCACATGGTTGATATTTAGATGTTGGATTTGATGTAGCGGGAGGAACTGCAGGGTAGTGATGTGGTTTCTCATTGTGTACGGAACCCATTCGACCTGAAGGTGGAGAGAGGGGAGAGGAGAGTCGACATTCGACGCTCCTTCGCCTTGTCCGACACTGAGACTATACTCGTACCCGTCCTCGCCGTATGATTGTTTGAACTGCATGTGCAGACTGTTGATTGCAGAAATCGAGGATGCACGCGCGTGTAACGATTGAAGATAAGAATAATCGCTCGCGTCGATATCGCCGTAGTCGTTGTAGTAAACGCTTGAAACAGATGCGGTGTGAGGTATTTCGAGGTAGGTAAATAGTTGCGCCGCCTCAAGATCCCGGGACTTGAGGATGAGTCTGCGGAGGCGAGGTAATGTGACTGGGGTTAGAGGAGAGGTCGGCTCGAGAAAGTTCAGCCCCATGCAAACAATGATGCCAGCTTCTACGTGTTCAATCTCGGGCATATTTCGCAGAGCGTCATTGAGGAGCCATAGCCCAGTAATTGGGTGATCGGGGGCAACAGAATCGAGGACAAGGTGAACCAACGATGGGAGCAAGGGAAAATGCGAAGGAAGCATACTTCTGAGTTCCATCGAACGTAAGAGGGGCAGGCCCTGAGTCCAGAAATGATGCATTTGTACGGTGACTGGATGGAGGGATGGATCATCGTAAAATGCGACCATGACAAGTCGACGGAGCATAGGAAGATGAGGCTCGGCGTCTGGGGCTATCCCTTCAGAGAAGAAAGACTGCGCAGCGGTGTCCCAACAGTAAAGGACGATCTCTTCTGCGCGTTTCAGGGAACGACTAATAGGGAGGCTATCGTCCGCTGAGCGACGGCTTCGAAGGCTGGAAACGCCGCGTGGTGGAAAAATAAAACGAAGGGGCGTCCGCTTCGCCCTTTTGATAGATTCAGTGACCCACGCAGCACTTGTCAACGTGACTGTAGCCCAGAGTTGCGGTGTACTCAGCGCGACATTACGCCAATGTGAGCATATCCGCGATAAGACCAAGATTTCGATGACGGGATGCTTCCTGCCATAAGATTTGGGGTCTTTGAAGAGGTCGACATCGCAGAGCGCCCTGAAGGCGACAAAGATTTGGGAGAGTACTTCATTGGGGAGTTTGGATATGGCAGCGTAGGTGTTTCTACGACGGTCTAAGAGGCGTATGACCTCAGTGTATTGAGCTTTCTGCCTGTCGATGGCTCTCTGGGCATCGACGTCAACAGAGGTGGCCTGGTAAGATCATATAAGGGGAGTAAGCTTCATCAATGAAAGAAGCGACGCTAAGTCTACACATACCATCGCGTTGTGCTCGGGATTCAGCAATTCACGAACTCTCTGAGGAACCGAGCATGGGGATTTGGCAAGGATTTGGATTGAATTGGGAAAGAGAGCAAGATCCAAGCAAGATCCCGAAAAAAACCAAAGGGCGCTTATTTATACCTTTTTCTCCTTTCAACCACCACGACCTCGATGTCGCCCCCAGCTGCCCATCCACGACGAATAATACTACGAATATGGAGATCGCAAGATGGGTAGGCATGACGTCGGAGAAAGTAGTCACTACTCGGTGCTTGGTACGTATCATCCTTTTGGCTACTCTGCTCCCGAGTTTTCAATTCTATTATCAGTCTCCAGAAAACACGACCTGAGGCCGAGGTTTTGTTACGGAGGAGGGATACTCGCTTTACAGCTGAATATAACAGAATGAAGGTCCTTGATACAGGCGCGCCCCGTCACACATCCTTCTATCCTGCCTTGACGATCATTCTTTTTCTCAGAGCAGCTCGCTGGCTCATGCCGAAGAAAAACCACGTTTGTCACGTTCGAGAATTGTTCATCACTTCTACGGGATCACTTCTACGGGATGGTGTGATAAATGATGGGCGAATAATCCACCATGTATCAACAAAAAGCTGAGGTGTGACGAACCTAACCTACTTTACCACCCCCCATGAACTGAATGTCGTCTCCTTCAGATTCATTCATCTCCGGCAACGGCTGCATGGGACCGTGGAATACAGAAAGTCTAGTAACCACCTTGCGCGTCCTTTCACTCGCTCACGCGTCTCATCATGCCCCCCTTGCAGATATCCGTCCGAAAAATGAGACAGACAAACGAGGACTGAGTACTGAGCGCTGAGCGTCGACGGCTCCGTTTGGCTGAAACAGGATGCATGATTGACCCTCTTGTACGCTGTGAGTGGGCTCTGTGCACTCCTCCGTCTACTCCCTAGCCTAACGCCGACCTAGCCTCCCCTTGTACGAAATGCTCGACCTTGACGTCGTTTTGGCGACCGATCGAGCCAAGCTATGCGCGGGCCCTCGCGCATTGGAAGAAACCTTTCTTTCCTTGGAACATTTTCTTATGTCTGGCGATCCTTCGCTGTGGAAGACAGCTACACGCGCTTCCTGAACCTCTCGCAAACCTCTACCTTACTTCCTCCCGTTTCATTCCATAGATGACCCATTGTTTCTCTCCTCTTCGAAGCTACTGCGGACTTTTTCGGACATTTGACGTACTTTTCTTTCCATTGGACTTCTTATCATCCCTCCACGCCATCCTTATACCTACCTATCTTTTCGGTGCAGTAGCGCCACCAGTGACCACATTTGCGCTCATCCTTGATCCCATGCCCTCTCGTTACTAGCCCAGGTCTCCTCTTCTATCTTCATTGCCCCCTCAAACCTCCTTGTTTCTGTTTTCGGAATGGCTAGTGTCGTTATATTCACACCCTCCCCATGGACGCTATGTATCGTTTTGTCTCCTGGCCCAAGATGTCCATTCGGATTCTACGAAATTTAGTCTTGACCGTGAGAATCAAATTACCCACGGTCAATGTTCGACAACGTCAAAATTCTGACTTCGGTCCAACCTGGGCCGGCATATTGCCGGCATAACCTGTTCCTGTTACCCAAACCCAAGCCCTCCAACATACATACTGGGCCAGAAGAGTCACACAGCAAATACCTTAGAGCTTCCATATTGAAGCTTCGTATGGTCCGTCATTTCGCACCTGAATTTTAAATAAATAATGTACAGACCGTTTTGATCAAAATTGAAGCAGGCAATTGGGTCCACAAATGCCGAAGCCCAGAGAGCTATTGACGAGCAAAAGGCCAAGATTAATGAACTCATACGAGCTCTATGTGAACGTCGCAATACCCATTCTCTCATTGGAAAAGTTCCCCATCAACTCCTATCGCAAATCTTCCTCTTTTGCAAGGATCTTGCCGACGCCGAGCTTTTCCGGGACCCTAGGACATACACACGAAGTTTGCCTCCTGCTCAAGTAGCAGTTCTAGCAGCCGTCTGCTCGCGCTGGAGGGGAATTGTACTGGATACGCCTCAGCTATGGACGGCGATTACCCTCGACAACCCATTTCTTTTCGGCGCATCGCTTGAAAGATCGGAGCAAGCACCTCTTCGCCTTCTAGTTACGCCCCGAACCATTCGTTATCATGATCACCGTCCAGAGAAGGGTCTTCCTCTCACAAGAAAGGTTGCCCTTCCATTGGCTCGAGCTGAGGAGCTGGTTGTATGTGGTGATCTACGCCATTCACGGTCATTCATATCAGACTGCGTTGTCCCGAACACGAGTATTCCTGTCCCCCTTCTTCGTACACTTCGGCTTGATCTCTTCAACAATTCTCGCTCCAAGTCATCTCCACCCGCGCCTCTAATATTACCTGACTTCTGGCCAGCCGTACCTCGGCTTAGCGCCATGATTCTCAGGAATATCATCCCACTGAACTTCCCAGTTTTGCCAGCTTTGACGAACCTGGAAATTGATGTCAGCGCTCGTAATAATGCGTACTCAGTTCCCTGGCTAATTTCTCTGCTTCGAAATGCTCCAAACTTGGAGGATATCGACGTTTCCGTGATCACCTCCGATATTCCATGGGATGACATAGACTCCCCGGTGTCTCTGCCCAAATTACGACGGTTGAAAATTGCGTTTGGATGGCTGGAGGACTCCTCGTTCTTCCAATACGTCGACGCACCTCCCACAGCCAATGTTTCCGTGTCGTTCCTCAATGATCACACTGACCGTTATGCAAGGAATGTCCAAAACATGAGCATGGTGCATACTACGCTTCCATCGTTCGCTCGCCTCGTCTATCTCCCTGACTCCGTGTTTCGAATGGATATAAAGGATACCCGACACATGGAAGACGACGACGGCTTCAGCTATACCCTCAACGCCGAACGAACGGATGGTGAATCTCCCAACCTCTACCTTACGGTCCAACACATCTCGTATTCACGCGCAGAACCCACCCTGCTTCATCACGGCCTTCCCTTCTACATAGTATACCATCTATCTGTCACTAACATCCGCGATATCGAGCAAGCTTCTACCTGGTCGCGACTCCTCCCCTTCTTCGTCCGTCTGAAGACCGTCTCTGTCGACTACAAAGAAATCCTCAGTGTAGCGCTAACACGTACTTGCCCGAGCACAAAACAGCTATTTAACCCCGACCTGGAAGCGATATCTATCGTCAGGGACTGGAAGTGCCCAGCGCAGGAAGATTGGACGCGGTTGGCTTCGGCTTTACGGAAACGCTCGAAGGCTGGGAAGGCGGTCCTTAGCTTGGTTATAGAAGACTGTAGGGTGGTGAGCGCGGAGTACTTGGCTGAGTTGAGGAAGTACACGGATGTGCAGTGGGATGGGAGGAAGCACTTGAGTATGTCGGAGGACATGAAGATGAAGCTCAGTCGTGCCTCGGGGTGCAATTATAGATCAGATAGCGACTCTGACCTTTGAAATTTTCATTCCGTTTCCCTTAGCTTATCTTTCGTATCGACGTCATATTATTACTCAGACCCATCGTCCTATTACAACCCTCGCCACGCCTTTACAGCTAGAGTATACCCCATACTACTGGATACAGACCAACTAAACCACGTTGACCAACTTCTGAAGCTCAAGAAACTCATGGTTTAGACGGCAATCAACTTCGCTAACTCCCCTGATTGTTGCTTGCTAACGGCATCAGAGCTCCCTGTTGTCGAGGAAGTCATGATGGTAGGCGACGGAAGGGTCGAATGGGTCGAAGGAGAGCATCAAAATAGTCAGACAAGAGATCTTCGCGAG
This sequence comes from Pleurotus salmoneostramineus, assembly GCA_002583695.1. Lineage (NCBI taxonomy): Eukaryota > Fungi > Basidiomycota > Agaricomycetes > Agaricales > Pleurotaceae > Pleurotus > Pleurotus salmoneostramineus. Next base: position 111,893 of record BEWF01000108.1, read on the forward strand.
ACAGCCGAATCACGTACCTCCAATGTGGGTTTGATCTGAAGTTGTTATGCGCGGCGCGTAAACGACGGGTACGGACCAAGCGAGTTCGGACCGAATGTTGGGGGGGTTGAGTATAGAAAGACAACGGGACAAGGACATCCAAGAGAATGTATATGAAAGTGTAACGGGGATCGGTCAGTCCCAATATGGCCTTGATTTCGACAGGGACGCACTAATGAAAATGTTGGGAACGGTCCTCTGTCCGGTCTTACTCAAGAGATAACCTTGTATCTGAGCGCCGTCTTCGAGCTGATCAAGCCTAGCGTATCACGAAGCAACATTAGCGCGTTTACATTCCTCGAGGGGGTATGCGAACGGAGAAGTAGAAGGTGGTACTCAACTCGTATACTTTCGCTTCCACGGTCGGGTATTCGCTAGCGAAGAGGGCTTTGGCGCGTCGGCAGTACGGACAATGGGACTTTGAAAAGATGACCACTTTGTTCTGGACGATAGCGTCCTAGTTACACGAAGTATAAATATAACCGCTGAATGAGTACAAGATTGAGTATGTGATCAAGGGAAAAACAGACCTCGACAAGTGACTTGACAGACATGGTTGGTATGGGGAAATTCAACGGTGGAGGAGGATGAGTTGCGTGTTCAACAGAAGAGGCTACTTGAGTTGAGTATTGGTTTCCCTTTCCGCTCGGAGGAGTAGCGTTTGAGGTAAAGAAACGGGTGGGTGTGTTGGTGGTCGATGAGAGTGAGGTGTATCGGACAAGTTCAGGTTGGTTAGAGCGGGATGAGGAGAACGCTCTCTGTGTCGAAGCGAGAGAGACACGAGAGGTGGCTTTATACACTGTTCTTGGGATCATGTGCTGCATGACGAAGAGACAACGATGAGTCAGGTGCAGAACACTCAGCAAGGGGCGTGATACTGGGGAGAGGCGCAGGCGCACGGGGTCCAAGTTTCTACCGTTCAATTGAGCTTCCTGGGGTACTTATATATACTCTGGTGTATCCATATTTGACCTCCGAGAAGTATAGGAGCGAAGAGAGAACTTGATAATTGAATTCCTTTGAAGCTCCATCGGCTAAGGGCATCGTCGACTGATGGCTTTGATGGAGGTAGAAAGTCCGAGCGTCGAGCATGCGATCGAGTGCGGGGGTGCGATATACAAGCGAAGAGAACCAGTGGTACTTCTTCTTACCGAGCGTCTGTCCTATTGAAGCGGACGGTTTGCTTAGAATGGCAGAAGAGACGTTCGCGGTCCAGGTAGTAATATTGGGAAGATGATCCGCCGCTCCACCCGCTAGCTGCTCCGACTTCAATCCAGGTCAATATCTTTTCTTTGAGATCCCCCTTTTATTTAGCTTTTGGTGATGATTGACTGAGGATGAGACTTGGCTGAGAGTAAACAGGAAGAGCACATGAAACGTGAGCTCAGCCATCAAATCTGACCGTGGGAAATGCCTTTCCCACGGTCACAACGTCGATCGCAACTCCCTTGCCGTCCTGACCATCATCGAATCCATCAAGCCCGTGGCCAGTCTTCTGTGTATTCTTCACAATGGGTGAGCTGCTTGCTCTAATCAACCACTTCTGAAGCTCAAGTATACTATGTACTACTTCTAAAGCGACCTTATTAACACTCCCATCCGAAATTTTACGTCTCATCTTCCTCGAGGTCGGCAGTCCTCAGCGCAATGCTCTCCTCCCCGTCCTACTTGTCTGTCGCGTATTCCACGATACCGCCAAATCGCTGCTCTATGAGTCAATCTCCACCGTGAACGCGTACAAATCTTGGCCCCCGAGTGTACACCGTAAATCCGCTACATATATTTGGCCACGCCTCAAGCATTTTGATCAACTCCACAATGTTCTCACCCGAAACCCTGCCATATCCACCCACGTCCACACACTCATCTTACATGGAGGTCTTTACTCTCTCGTCCACGAATGGGACTCAATCCGCAATATCCTGCCACTCTTAACCTGTCTTCATCGTCTCTACTTGATTCCACCGACTGCACCCATTTTCCTCGAACAGCTGCTTCATAGGCCGGTTCAGCTAACACATCTGGCATTCCTACATGAGTGGGGTAAACCACTTTACGAGTTCATCCGTAATCAACCTACGTTAGAGTACCTCGCCATCCGCGGTGTTTCCAACGAAACCGTCCCCTTGGTGCCTTCGTTACCACCGATCTACCTTCCAAAATTACGGATCCTTGACTGTATGCCATGTTTCTTCAATAGACTCGATATCTCCACGCCATTGGAGCACCTTTCTATCAGGGCTACGGACTATTCACTCAATAAAGACCCAACACCCATTGAACTCCTACGCAACCTGAAATCCCTGAGATGCCCATCGTTTATGTTCGGTGACTTGAGTCGCTACTGCGAGCGTATTCAATTTCTTTGGCTTACAGCATCCGTGCGTATCCTTTGTAAATGCTCCATCTTCGCTCACTCTAATGCTTCCTTGCATCCCTGGATGATTAGGATCTGGAGGACGTTAACGACATCCTCGCAATCCCGTCGGGAAACCTCCAATACCTTTCGTTCAACCCTTCCGTACTGGTACACTCCGATGGGGAGTGTCAAGCGCTACTCAATGGCCTACCGAATCTCATCATCATCGACACCCCTACCCTCCGCTTCGTTCGCGGTTCCCTTCCGTATACGCATGTTGCTACAGACGAGGTTGAACTTGGGAACTGGCATGAGCCAGCTTCGCACGATGTAGCAGTAGAGAAGGGGAGACGAAGCGGAACATGAAGCTTGAAGAGCGAAGGATGCAGCTAGAGCAGCGAGCTGATAGTTGTGGGGAAGGACAGTCGAACTGGTCACTCCGTAGCTGCTGCCCGATGTTGTCCATCTTGATTGATCAATTTGCCGTGTACTCACAGAGCGACACCGGGTTTGAAGGGGCGTAAGCCTACCAGGTTTAATAGATCCCATGATATCTTTTACACCTGCGAACGCGATAAAGGACTGCTGTTCACCTTACGGACACTTTCTTCGCTTGTTACTGCTACTTTTTACACTCACGTACGGATTCCTGTATGCTCTAGTACTTTCCATCACCACGGACTCGCCTACGGAGTACCGATGCCTGTATCTAAGTCATCGGACTTAGAGGATATGTTGAGGATCAATCGTGCACTCACTTTTGGGCCGACAAACATAGAAGCACGCTAGATGATCGCCGTGGGGAACCTACTACGAGTCTACGGGTAAGGTGTAGGTCATCGGTCAGATACGAAGACTTTGGTCGGTACTTACGATTCAAGTCATCCTCTCTCAAACTGCGAGCTTTGGAACCATCCATACAAATCTCATGCCAGCGCTCAAACTCCTCCGGCTTGGGTATGTAGATTTCATGTCCATCTTGGTCACAGTCACCGCGGAAGACCCTCCAACTGGCGTCTCGCCCGTAGATATCGGTATCGATGATAGTAAGACTAGGGAATTCGTCCCAGAAAAGGTTGTCGGGGTGATTCTGAGTTGTATATGGCTTGAAACGGAGGTACTTGAGGGCACGAGAAGGCATCCTCGCAATGAACCTGCTCTCGGCGCTGTCGACATCGCACTAAACACGATCCATTTCAAAATTTACGGTGTCAGATTTCTGGCGTAGAGCCAGAGCCTACTAGTGAGTTGACATACTGGAGAATTGATATGCAAGAACTCTGCACTTTCACAGTATTCGGCGACGCGTTTGAAAATTTCGTGTGGAACTGATAAGTATCGAACGTTCCGAAGAATCTCAAATGCCGTGTCTCCATATATGGAGGGGAAGTCAAGATAAAGGTCCTTTATGGGTGGTGATCCCTCGAGTTTATTGAAGAAACACCCGCCGCAGGAGAGAGATGTCAAATTGGGAAGCACGACAGGAGGAAGTGCTGATATGGGGACCGACCGCTCGAGGCGTCCAATCCTGATGTATTGCAAGCTTGGCTGGGAGCAGATAAGCGCGTAGACATCCTCTGTCCATGTATTTTGGAAGACAAGATGAGTTAATGAAATTGAGGACGGAAGAGCCAGGATGAGATGAGAATCCAACGGAATTGGAGGGATTATGTGTAAACGTTTGAGGCGGCTGAAATGGGCAAAGGCCTGCTGGATTGAACCCCAGCCAGCTCTAGACGTTTGTCCAAGCCCGTTATTGATGAATGTGCGGACATGAGCTGCCAATGCTGGGTCCCGAGAAATGGTCGCAAGAAACTTGTTGAATCTGAGTGGCGTCGAGATTCTTGTTGTAGGGGGAAACCGCTCCATAGTGCGGTCGAACGCTGATAATGCCTTCGGTAGGGTTATGGACTCGTAGAGGAAGGGCGTGATGAGCTGATAGAATTGGCGGGAGACGAAGAGCAGCGGGTACAGGGATCTGCGATTTGCTGATCTGCTGAGCTCCGTGATCACCATATGATATATATCCGCTGGAAAGGTGGAGGAATGCACCATCTCAAGGTAGATTTGAGCTGGTTGTAACCTGAGATACTGTGAGATCCAGAGGGAGGCCGTGTGTCACTCCAGAGGAAAGTCATGGGATCCACGCACCGCGTGTTCAGGAAGCTCTCTAATCAGGAGTCTCCTGTTACAGAGTCAGGAGGCTTATTTTTCGACACGACCAATTCGTTGACTGTGGGAAAGCCTTTTCTCACAGTCACAAAGATGGGATTGGTCTCGATCGAGCCGATGGAACTTTGATTGAACTTCTTTTCTTTCTTTCAATTCATCGAAGAATCATCGGTTCATCCCCCAGAAATGAGTACGTCGCGATAGCATAGTTTCTTCTTGAAGTGCAGGCACTCATATCTCCCCTAAGACAGTTCAATCAAGTTCCCTCCCGAAATTTTACACCTTATCCTAGTCAACCTCAGCATGCCCCATCGCAATGCTCTCCTCCCCGTCCTATTGGTCTGCCGAAGCTTCCATGATATCGTCATTCCACTACTTTACGAATCCATCTCCACGATGCACTCGTTCAATTTCTGGCCACCAAGCGAACTTGTTCAACCTTCCACATACGTCTTCCCCAAACGCGATCACTTCAAGCAACTGCTCGAAGCTCTCACCCGAAACCCTGCGCTCGCAACACACATCGAGACCTTCATTTATCACGGAACTCTTTTTGCGAGCATTCATGAATGGGAATCAATTCGGGAGATCTTGCCTCTCTTACCGCGCCTGCGTCGACTTTCCCTGATCCCACCGGTTGAACCACGTGCACCCTTGACAGTCAACTCTGTCTTCCCAACGATAAGGCTAACACATCTCGCTTTCCTTAATGAATGGGATAAAAGGGTATACAACTTCATCCGTTCTCAGCCTTCCTTGGAATATCTTGCCTTAGGAGGGATCTCGGCCGAGGCAACACCTTTGGTGCCCTCCTTGCCAACGATCCAACTTCCAAACCTACGGATCCTTGATAGCAGACATTGCTTCTTCAACAGGCTTGATGTGACCACGCCTTTGGAACATCTTTCCATCGCGGCAACCGACGACTCAGTTGATAACGGCAAAACACCGTATGAATTGTTGCGGAATATTAAATCCTTCATCTGCCCCGCGTTTATGCTCGCAGAATTCGTTCCCTACTGCGATCGTGTTGAGTTCCTCTGGGTTACAGTTTTCGTGCGTGAACCACCATTCTTTACCCGTCTTCGTCCCGTCTCAAAGTTAACATTGACTTCGCCAGAGCGACATCAAAATCGACGACATCCTCAGTGTGTCTTCTCGGTCCCTTAAATACCTTCGTTATCCCCCTTCTAAGCACGAAACAACGGACTGCCAAAAATTATTCGACGCATTCCCAGACCTTGTCATTATCGATATTCTTTTGAAGGTTGAAGGGACTTCCCGCTATGTTCGTGGCTCGGCGGAGCCTGTGAATGCTCAGCTAATTGGTGAGGTGGAGTTTCAGAACTGGCACGAACTACTGCTTTATGATATTGAGGCGCAGGAGGAGGAGATGAAAATTCTTGGGATGTAATCATTTCGGTTAAAATATATTTTTGCGTCACTTATCATTGCCAGGGTTTGGCCCATGATCAAGTGACTGACTGTGGGAATATAGGTTCTCACAGTCAATGTCTTCATTGAAGCCGAGCGCTTAGTCACAATTCTTTCCCCTCCCACCGTTGATGTCGAGCAGCCCTCCTCCTCGTACCGTTTTTATCACAAGTCTCCCCTCTGAGGTACTCGAACAGCTTATTATCCACTTAGCACTCACTGGATCCCCTCAATCCATTGCTAACCTCGGCAAATCCTGTAAATTCTTCCATGACCTCATCTACAATTCTCCGGACCACCACCTCTGGCGACAAATCTTCCTTACGACCTTTGATGACACGAGATACCTTTTGGCATGGCTGAAAGCGAGTGGACCGGAATGCTGTAGCCTGGAGGGACCCGTGGAGGATGCTATCGCTGGGCTATCGTACCCATGGGAATGGCACTACCAGAGACGCGTGCGTGCGAGGAGGGAGTATGGTTTGCATGGTCCAGTGAGCCCTTGTACTTCGCGTGTCGTCTATATTCACTTTGCTGACGCGCCAGACGCTGTAGAACTGTGATGTCGACAGTCTCCGCCATATTGGCTGGACCATGCTGTCTCCCGAACCGCTGTCTTCAGCTATCCTGCACCCACATCCCCATCCAACCTGTTCGATCCTTCCACCATTACTCTCACCCGATTCGACCATCACCTCGTCATCCAACCTCACATACGTCTCAACCAACATCTTTGGTGCGAGCCAAGGCCTTCCCTTGGACTCTGCTTCCCTGGTCCTACGGAACAAGGGAAACAACATCCAGGAGTACCTAGACCACGAGCTACCTCTCTACAAGCTTGCCTTCCTCGTTGGATTCGATCCTAGGATATCCAAGATGCCTGTGCGCAGCGATAGCCCGTCTGGAGAGGGTACGGAACGGCGGCTGGAAGTGGAGGAATCGGATAAACTCAGTGCGAGGAGTCTTGCGCGGAGGAAGGTGTATGATATGAGGTACACGACGGTCGAGCAGTGCTGGGGGCCGTACATCCTTCTTGGATCCATCGCGTCGATGAAGCATTGCCTACAGACGGACCAGCAACCAGGGAGCAGCGACCAGCCCCACAACGACAACGACGGCGACGAAGACCCTGCTCCCACCAGTATCCCATTCTTACGTCCCCGCCGCTCCGAAGAGGAATACCATCCTGGATCCCGTGCCGTCCATATCGCCGTCGCCACACGTCGCCTGCCCGTTTCTGCGCGCGCTGAGGTGGATATTGACGACGACGACGATGACGACGACCTTGACGATGATGATTTCGACGGTGATGACAGCGATGAAGACGATGACGGTAGTAACGAGTCTGACCATGAATACATCCATCCACCTTTGCCACATCGCCTTATCCCGGATTATAGTTGGCTTTCAGCAGCGCGGTTTCTAATCGAATGTAATCTATGTTCTTTGGCTGACGAAGACTGGGAAAACGACCATGGTGGGGGCGGTGGACCTGGCGCCGGAGGTGGAGGTGGGGGGTACGGGAAGATTGGGGGTATCGAGCTTGTCACTGCCTTGAAGACCTTGGATTTGCTCAGGATGGGCGGTGCGCCAGGGTTTTGGGAGCGTGGATGGAGGAACGCTGGCGGTAGCTCTGACGTGCATGCCAACGACCAGGGTGAAGAAGGGGAGCGTGTTCCTGGCTGGGACTGGGCAGGTGTTGAAGGGAAATGGATGTAGGTCTCCCCCTCGTCCTTGTCCCTTTTCTCCGAGGCCGTTTGATCTCATGCTTTCGCTCTAGGCGTACTGTTTGCTGGATTGGATACCCTGACCTTATACGTGAGTCGCCCTCTTTCCTCACATTTTCAACGACCCACTTACATTTCCCCGCTCCATCTCTTCGGCTTCACAGACCTCAACCGTCACGTACGTACTTCTTTCCTTGCTATTTCTACTTTCATAACGTCTGCATCTTTCAGCTCGTTCGCTCATCAACAATTGAACCCACTATATCCGAACAAGTTGGGATCTTCCCACTAACCCTCCGTGTAACAGGTTACCTCCCTCCACCGGCCCTTCCGCCGAATTACCTCGGTTCCACACGGTCGCCCTTGACCGAGGCGGAGGCCTTGGTCTACAAGCTGCCCATCATACTTGTAGAGGGACAGGCGGTGGGGTCCGACCACCATCCGTCGGAGGAGAGGGTAATGAAGGGGAGCATTAGGATGATTGGGGACGGGGCGGTTAGGTGGACCATGGTCGGTCTTTCATACCATTCTATCTGTATTGCTTGACTGATTGATTGGTTCTTTTCGTAGAAGTCCAGGATCGTTGGGACGAATAGAACGGAATGGGTTACGGAAGGGATCCAGATGGGCGCTATCGGTTCTGCCCTGGGCGTTATGGGATTGTGGACGGGGCCCGAGCATCAAAGGCACGATCCCCTAGGTGGGTTATGCGGTCTCGCTTACTTTCGTCTGACGGTTTGCTGATATCGAGCGTTTCGTTTGCGTGCTTCTTAGGTCCATGGTGGATGTGGAAAGTCTCAGATACGCCTGCGCTCTGACATCCGGCCCCTCTATGTTGGCCTTCCACTCTACACGCTCGTGCATGTGTGTTTATAGATTTTCGGTGTTGGATTTACGCTGTAGAATAGCGCTTCGGTTGTGAAGTATCAATGTAGGTAGATATGTACTTAGGAACTCTTTGAAGTCTGTATGTAGATTAGAATACGGACACAAACACTAGAAACTCATGCCTGGAGACGTACTATAGCTGAAAGTAAGGTCTCAAACTAGCAGTACATCAACGACATAAGGGAATGGAAGGGTGGTATCACGGAACGAGGTATTTGCTATCAAGGTACAGTAAACGGCGAACATCAACGACCAAGGAAGGAGTCATGCAAACTCCAGTTTCGCAGAATATCGAATCACCACAAAGGTATTCGCGGTCTGGGACTCAACCTTTGGACGCGGTGGCACGAGGACCATCAAGAATCGCCGTAGAGCGAGGGTAGGCGCTAGACATAGGCCGTCAACGATAGAGAACATCATGGTAACCAGGCAGGGGCTGAAGGGACCGGTGTACAAAGGTACGTCATGGGAGTAGCGCCGTCCGTCGAGAACGCTGGTCCGCTCGGCTCGTTTGAGTTGAGTTGTGGTGGCATCATCGCAGGTGTCCCCTGATACACGGGAGAACTCGGTGCATGGGGATTTGGGGTATGAAACGTCATGAGGTGAGCTTGAGCTTGAGGCGCTGGGGTAAACGTCGAAATCGCGTGTGGAACTGGCAGCGGTGTCGAGTTGAACGTCGAAAGCGGGGTAAGGACGAAGGGTTGCGGTTGCTGCTGATTTACATGGTATACACCGTCGTGGTGCGGGTATTGTAGGTGTTGTGGTAGACTCTGTTGAGGGAAACCCGCTGGTGGGTGGGCTAGGTATTGAACCTGCTGCTGAGCCATCGAAACGGAAGGACCGGTGGGAACGAAGATGGTCTGTCCGGCAGAGGGGTATGGATTGGGTGTGAAGGTGGGTACCATCGCGTGCGATGGTGCAGCATACGCGCAGCCGTGCTGATGAGGGCATGAATATGACTGCGAAGACGAGGTCAACTGGGCTGTCATCGGGGTGTGTGTGGTTGCGGGAGTATAGAGGAGCGTCCTCTCCGTTTGAGCTTGGACGACTGGCGTAGCTTGGTACATAACCGGAGCCGGAACCCGGGCTGTTGGCGCAGGCAGTAGATAGTTGCTATTGATATACGGAGAGTTCATGTCGGCTGAGAAAAGCAGCAGCTTGAGCGATCGAAAAAGGACGGAAAGCAAAATAAGAACGTACGATTATCCAAGAATCCAGCTGTATTACTCTTCGGGGTACCAGCACGAGACGCGGGTTCTGGTGGGCTGAGCGTTGAAGGCGACGGATAGTCAAAGTCCAGAGGTAATGATGATGTTGAGGGCGACGAGCTGGGTATGTTGTAACGGTGGTAAAGCGGTTCGTTCTGGAAGCGAACACGGCGCTGATCTGGACGACGTGATTTTGAGGGCTTGTTGAAGCTAGAGCGAAGAAAGCGAGGCATAGGAAGAGCTACAGAAAAAGAGCTGAGGTATTAGGGCTTCGCTGACATTGGGATGTGAAGGACGCACAAAGACAAAGACGGACCTCCACAGCCATATGCTTTAAGGATCGTCGAAGTCCCGTCAAGTGAGTACAAGACCCGATGTATAGATTCGACGTGCAAGGTCATAGCAACGATATTGTTCGACCTAGACAAAGAGGCTCAGCTGAAAACAATAAAGAGCAAAACCGTAGAACCCACTAAAACAAGACAACGGGCATGAACAATTACTTTTGACGTCTGAACCGCTTGTCCATCCAATATTCAGGGCACAATGACTTGACATATTGAAGCGAGTAGCTGGACTGCTGTACCGACGCATCAAACATGGTGATCACTGGTGAAGGAGGAGGACGAAGTTGAAGCGTTGGCATGGTTACAGAACACGAAAATGACCTCCTGGAGTGGTAACAGGAGCCTCCTGACAGGAGACTAAACCGAAACTGTCGATCGACATCGTTGCCAAGTCCTAGCCTTGAGCTGATCCCGCGAGAAGGGGAATAGATGAGCTCAATCTTTCCTACCGAAATTTACTTCCTCATCATTGACCAGCTTGGATTGCCGCATCGCAGGGATCTCGCCCCATTCCTCGTCGTATGCCGTCAATTCCACGATATCATCGTCCCCCTCCTCTATGAATCGATCACCCTTCCACCTTCAAATCAATTCAACCTGACGCGTTTCGGCCCAGCTACGATGATGCCAACACGTTCCAGTTTCAACAAATTTCTTTCAACCATTTCCAGAAACCCGGCCTTAGCAGCCCACGTTATCTCTTTCATCAACTACGGTCGAGGTGTATCATCTATCGTCGAAGAGAGTGCGATAAATCAAGCGATTGTCTACTTGACTCATCTCAAATGCCTATACTTCGACTCTCCAATTTCCATCACTGATTTCCTCCCACAAACGGTGGCCTTGACTCATTTCGTCTTCAAGGCGTCGTGGACGCGGTTCGTCTACGAACTGATACGTTCCCAACCATCAATCCAATACCTCACCCTCGGACCCGCCTCTTTCATGATGTTTCTATCAGCGATCCCTACCATCGCGCTCCCCAACTTGACATCCCTCACATGTCGTCCCGATTTCTTGAGTAAAATCGAGGGATTGCCGCCCATCAAGCACCTCGTCATTGAAGCGGCTCGTGAAGTCTTAGCCCCGGACCAACCCCGCCCTCGTTTGCCTGTCGAAATCATTCGCGGCGTAAAATCGCTATCGGCAACGTTCCCAACACTGGTTGAGGTTGCAAGATACTGTGAAAGTCTTGAGTTCCTTTGGGTTGTAACTCCTGTGCGTTTCAACTGAATCTCAACCCTCTTCTCCCAAGTTCTGACGTAGGATCGATACTTGATCAACTATAGGGTGACATCGACAACACTCTACTCTCTAGGATCCCTTCGCGAACCCTCAAATATCTCCACTACACCCCAAACAAATTCATCCTTGACAACCGCAACCTATTTTTCGAAACATTCCCGCACCTCATGGCTTTCGACATGGACGATCAGGTTCTTGGAGTTGTTGCACGAGTCTTCCGTTTCCCTGCGAAACCTAATGAAGTCCGCATCGCTCGAATCCCGGATGCGGACCAGTTCGAGTACTGGCACGAGCTATCTCTGATGCCATCGACAGTCCAGTAGGTCAGTCAACGAAGTCTGTGGATTATTGGTCAGGGTCGGTAATTAGAGTAGAGGTGGCTGTAGCTTCCGCTTACTCGTAAGCGACGAAGCTATATAGTACGTACCCTCAATACATGCACCATGCAATCCTTCATGAAGACCAAAAAAAAAATAGGGAAAATAGCGAGTAATCAAGCATCTTCGCGATAGCCTTCGTACATCACTTGCATCACACCAAGCAGTAGATATTGATTCCATCATTTGCTGGTTCGAACGGCCTTCACGGCTCTGTTTGGGCACTGGAGTCTGTGGTGAGGTGGGCGAAAGCAAGCTCTGATACTACGTTAGGGACGACTGAAGCAGATTTTAGACGTACCAGTCCTAGATACTGAGCTCGCTCGGAAACGGGAGGATTCAGATGAAAACGACCAAATGGCCCAATTCTACGGTCAGGAGTCTAGCTCCTTTTCGTTCCAGGAGGTTCTACTTACCAGAAGTTTGAACTTTTAAGCGCTGAGCTCCCCCGCCTTCCCATCCAACAACGACGCATACGAAAACGTTGAACTAGCTAGTTATCCGGCCTCACGTGTTGGACCACATCAACACCCCTCGAGGTCACTAGGTGTCATATTAAGTATACGCCTCAGCTTCTTCACGGATGACAAGTCCTCGACACCGACCATTCAATCTGCTCGATTTTCTGTTCATCTCGATTGTGACTCTTGCGTAGGAATCAGTTCGACGGAGATGGTCATTCTGAAGTACGCTGGCACTGTGAATGCCTCTTCCTCATACGTCTAACACCTCTTTCCCCCTAGCTTCACGATCCAGCGTCCTCAGTCGCGCCTGTGGCGTTTCCTAATGGCGTCGTATCCCTCTCTCACATAGCTCGGGCCTACAAAATTGCTGAGCGACGTATTTCTGGAGTTAGGATTAAGTAATGCGTGCGTCCTATTCCTGACTTCGTCCACGGCGAACCTTTACTAACCTACGATTTTGACGCTTCAGTTTCGCCTCAAGTTGGAGTTGTCCGTACTTTTCCGTCATCGTATCAAGATTAATCTATCGCTATTGGGCTTTGGAAATGCGACGCAGCTATAAACCTTGCCTTCGGCATTGTTTTCCAAGGGCTTCTGCACGGATTTGTGTTTCTCATCCTGTGCCACCTCCAGCTCTAGCCCTAACGCTCCTCTCAGGCTCGCTGTCCCTCTAGCAAATACATCAACACGTCGCCAGAAAATTGTACGGTGTACCCTATCTAGACGGGATGATATTACCCTGAAGGCTAAATACTACTTGCCATCCTCCAGCTTACTTTCGTATCCGCAGCCATTCGACAACGACGTACGCAAGCCCTCAATACGGAACTCCGTTCTTGACATCTATCCGACGCTATTGCTCCATGTCAACCTCATACGCACTGCCTGCCTCTCAGACCTCGGGCCTCAGTCAAACCCAAAGCGCCTCCCATTGCTGGGAGCGTGTCTGCTAGAGCTTCGTTGTCTTCCTACCCATACCGGCGTTGACATCGACGTAGGAGTGATGATGTGTTCGCGCGTGATCCACTACAACTGTGATCTCTCCCTGCTTTGGATGCTTCCAACTCCAGCTGGAGATCGATGGAATTGGGCGGTTGGGCAGTAGCTGCCTGCTTAGGTCCCGTTGGTTGAGCGTTGGGGACGACAGCTCCTCGAATACGCTCGGTAATCTCAAGCGATAGAGGTCTCTGCGCAAGAGGCGGATACTCCGTAAACGGGAACTACGTCGAAGAAGCTGTAATCGTCGCCTGTGATGTCCCCCTCACCATAATTGGCCTCGGCCCCTTGGGTTCGCTGCTCATGGACTGGGCCTGGCAATTCGTGTGATGTTCAGGTGGGCATCGTTTCGTTCTTTTCATTGTCGTCCCTTGCTCCAACTTCATTTCCTCTTAGACGTTTACTCCGTCCCTCTGTCACCTCAGTCACCCGTACGGAGGATGTCGTTGGCTTTGTGGGCGGAACCTGATGAAGCCTAAGACAAAGCACAGACCGCCGCGACTGCGTGGTAGCGATGGCGATCTTCTTGGTATTGAATCTACCTTTGATGTTTGCCTACTCTGCTGGGAATAGAATCAATTGCCATTTCCCCCACTGACTTGTCCTTACTTACGGTCATCTCAGTCCTGTTTACGCAGAGGGCCACCGCTTGCGCGCCCTCGCAACCTCTTGCGATTCCACCAGTACTGCATCGAGTCTTCGCCAAAAAAAACACGCAGCAAGCGGTACTCCCAAGTTTGTGGCCGCAGCCGAAGGCCGCTGCGCATCGCAGCTCCCCGAATGACCATGGTTGTCTGCCAATCAACTAAGGCAGTATGCACAGCTCACTATGGCTGTCCATCATGGAATGCTCAAAGGTTCAAGCTCCAGGTACGATGACATGCCCCACCCCCTAGATACCGACCTCCTCATGATCATTGCTAAGACTCTAGGGCCTCGGTCGCGACAGTCTACGCTCTCATCTCACTAGATGCGTTTTCTCGAGAGGCCTCAAGCTTGGAGCGCATTGCCCTTTAACGCTTCATGATTCATTCTCCCCGGCTGTCCATGTCGAGGAGGATGACTGGTCCGCAGGCTGGACGAGGTTCACGTGGGTGGCTGTTGCTGGGCTGTTGGGCAGATATAAGAGACGGGACGGGTCTACTGTGAGAAGTAAATCATTTACGAAGATACAAAGATGCGGGTGAGTAAGCTTCATCGCTCAGACTCCTCTATTGTAACATGTCATTCTCATGGTACTCTTCACGCAGGAATCCTCCACGCACACGGCCACTACCGCGAACGAGCCAAAGGTCCAGTCTCGCAAACCGACTACATTGGAAGTCGTGAGTGTCGGCGTTTTACTCCTTTGATAATTCTTCATTTTCCTCGAGGATTCCACCCCGCCCTTCATCCGCAAAATTGTGTCGCTCCGTTTATCTCAAGTACCAGTTCGCGTATACGATGTCTCTTCCAGGCGCTTCGTTACCCGCAGGGACCTCTCAAGGACAATCGAGCAGCAAGCCATCAACGAATACATCAGCCAAATTGTCCAGCACGCTAGTGGCAACGGACAATCATTCAAGTTGGATGAAGAAAAGATAAGCAGCCTCGTCAATGACAAGACGAGGTTCGCTATCCTCTCTCACCGATGGGCATCAAACGAGGCCACATATCAAGACGTTATTACACCGGAAGGTGCGAAGCGAATTCGACACAATGCGAAGTTCAACGGTCTCTGTCATATGGGGCAAATATATGGATGTCAATACATCTGTATGGATTCACTATGCATCGATCATTCGAAGAGCACCGAAGTAGACGAGTCGATCCGCTCCATGTACACATGGTACAGAACTGCGCATGTCTGCTTCGTATACTTGGAGCAGTTCCATTGGGACCGTCACCGTTCGGACGAGTGGTTCTTTCGTGGATGGACGTTACAGGAGCTACTTGCGCCTACGAAGATCGTCTTTTTCGGGAAGCGATGGGAGCGGGCTTTCCCTGGTCGTGAGGATTGTCTTTTCGACATTACCAGGGAGCTGGGGCATGGCGACACTGATGGCGAGCAGCCTTCCTCCAGCTTGAACAATCCACAGTCGAATGAGCGCCCTGAAAATATACCCCCAACTGACGGCGAGGAAACCGCAACTACAAATGATATATCTCCGGCAACATGGGTTTCGCAATTCACCGGTTCGTGTTCTCTATGCTTGTTGCTTCAAAGCCTGATGTAGTCTATCGCTTAGGTATCTCCCCCGAAGACTTGGTATCATACAAGCCGTCCTCAAAGCATGCCCGTAAGATCTTCACTTACATGCACAAGCGCACCACCTCTGTCCTCGAAGACGAGGCTTACTGCATTGTGGGTCTTCTGGATATCCTACTTCCCATCGCCTATGGGGAAGGCGTCGAACGTGCACTCTACCGTCTCCAAGTTGCGTGCGCAGAGCAAAATGACGAGCGAAACATCTTCCTCTGGGACTATACATGTAACCACCCCTCGACCTTCAACTCCATGCTCGCCAGTAACCCTTTCGAAACCTTGCTCGAGAACGTCTGTCTTTCGGGCGATGCTCAAGGTGAAATCGTCTCCATCCAGGCGGAGCAGCTATGGGATAATATCTGGAACACGCGGACCTTCCATGGCAACATTGACCACACATTTGCGTTTACCAACGGCGGGCTTCGCATCTCATTGATCCTCCATGAGATTTTCAACAAAGTCGGCGATAAATTCTACTCCCAATGCGCTCCTAACCAAGGGATCCAGATCTCCGGCGCTCGAGGAACGAAATGGCGAGGAAGTCTGGTTCATATAAAGTTGGCAATTCTGGGGACATATACGGATAGCAAGGGTCAGGCGTACGCGTTTCCTATCATCCTGGAGAAGCTTGGGAAGAGTAAACTCCCAAAGTATCGGCGGATCCCTTGTGCTATTGTGGGATCGACACTTCCGCCGCTTAAGAACCTACTTTCTCGAGCACCTGAAGGAGTGTATATAATTTAGAAACCATGTTAGAGCAGTGATACCCTACTCGCGAGCAGTACTATGTATCTTCTTTGCAGTATGTACTGCTCTACTTCTGCATAGAGTAGTACGCAATTACTACGAGACAATGGAAAACATCTGGAAGTAGTTCTGTCCGTATATCCATGGATACTAGAGTACAAGATCCATTCCGAGGAACGGATGAATCAGACTGTTGGGCCAAGGCAAGGCTGACATCATTGAGGACGGTCCCAGCAAGGATGAGCGGCTTCGTTGGCCACGAGCAAGCACCCACGATGATGTGACACCAACATGTGAGGTAAATGAACCGTCGTACAAGGGCTGAGTGAGACGTTGGCGTGATCCATTAAGGGGTGATGCATGATGGCCCAAGGGGAGGAACTATTAATCCCAAGCCCGGAGGGACGACTGATGTAGATTGAGCAGCGATTAGAGGGAGACAGCAATACGAGAAGGTAGGGTGTTCTCGGGAGCGGACCGAGACTTGAATGAGAAATAGCGTTTACGAATGGTGTCCCAGCATTGAACGGGGGGGTCGAGTCCGTTCCATGGTTTGGTGCGAGTTCGAACCATAGCGTACCGTCCTCCCCCTCCTATGCAGCATCCCTCCGTAAGACTAACTCTCAGCGAACGGCTTTTGATCATTGATCAGGTCCTACGAGCCGCATTTCGTTGTAGGTATTGAAGGGGGAGGTCAAAAGGAGGCGAGCTGGACCTGAACAGTCTTCAAGACGGCGAGCTGTGACAACTAAGAAAAATTGGAAAATTCAGTGCTTGAAACCAAAATACTGCGTTGGATTCAGCGTACCTAGGCGGTCATTTGCAATTTGTCTGTAATAGTACGAGGGCGCGTTGGGTTCTTCCCCAGCCCCGACACCGCTGATGTCCTAGCACCATGCGATTCCCCATGGTGAGTATATGTGAAATGCACTCTCACTTTATAGGATCATAGCTATGACAGAGAGACGTTCAGATACGAAGCAGATGGTGTATAAAAAAAGAACCCAGGCGATGCCTGATTCCAGGCCAAGCACTTGAGCTCGAACGGATCGAAAATCATAAATGATGCTGAAGTTGACGTTGACGTTGAGGCCTGACGGAGCTCATGGTTTTGACCAAGCTGGAGGAGAGAAGGAGGAAGGGAACAGGGACACGTCTTCGCATGACGCGTCGGTATTGACCGTGCGAATCGATACTCTCACAGTCAATAGCATGCCACGGTGTCGAACTCTTAAGCTTGCTTGATACGGTGAACATCGGCTGGTTGGATAATGCTTCCCCTGCTTCCCCTACTCCTCCACCCTAGGCTTCCGTGTACGCGCCAGTAGCTGGAAGATTCATATACATTATATGCACCATTCTTGCATGCAATCCCTCATGAAGGGCAAGAAATGAGTGAAATTAGCGAACATTCAAACGTCCTCGCACCACAGCTGGCTTTCGTACGTCACTCGCATTACATCAAGCGGTAGATATTAAATCCATCCCTTTAATTGGCTTAAATTGCCTTTACGGCTCTGCGGTGAGCCCTTGAACCCTAGACGGCGAGAGTGACCTTCGGAACGACCTTAGGAGAGCCCCTCTTCGACCCAGGGAGTCCAGAAATTTTAAGCGCTTAAACGCCTCTCGAACTCCTCTCCTCCTTCCATCCACCATTCTGTTCACCCTCCCCTACCTCGAAGAACCCCGATGTTCGCTGAGATTCAGCTCAGGCGACGCACTGACGTACCAAGCTCAACCCGAGACCGCTCCGTCGACCTTGATACAACGATATGCAAGAAAGCCTTTGGATGCGTGAGCAAAGAGATATAGCTCTCGCTACTCACATTTGCTGCATTGGGTGTTGAGAAAACAAGTCGTCCGAGTACGTTTTCTTTCTGGTTTTGTCGATTTCGCCCCCCAACTGTCTTTTTCAGTATAGCCCCATCATCAAACGCGACTCTTTTCTCTTGAGAAGTTCGCACAGCCATTCTGGCTCTCGTTCCAAGCGCTGTCTCCCCTCGGCCAAGTAGCCATGCCGCTTGGTCGATCTTTTTGCCCTTGAGCTCGGCATAGTTGACGGCTGTGGCCTTTATGGTCGAAGCCTCACCCTATCGGATCCTGCTCATACAGCCGTCGTCCTTGACTGAAGTTCGGAGCGAAAGTCTTGCGTCAGTCCTATAGTGAGAGTTGGTCATGATGCTGCCATGTCATTAAAACCTTCGGAGCTAGAGGTGGGGCTGTACGGTGAAGGGGAGCCAAGTTGGTCCTCAGGAATTTATGACCAATAAGTCACCCGCCGTCCATAGCATCAAGAGGTCCTCAATCACTACTGCACCACTCTTCACCTGCCCCACTTCGTCGAAGAGCTTTCCCTTCGACTTGTCGCTGCTGGTCACCATGATCTCGCTGGCAAAAAATGGGATGCATCTATACGATGGATGTGGTCGTATTGCTCTGCGACAGATGATCATTCTCCGCACTCAGAGTCCATCGCTCTCTCTCCACTGCCCTAGTCTCTCACTTTCGCACATTTCAGTTCCGCTATTCCCCCACGTCCCGTACCATGTTGCTTATCCACGTGGAACGCTGCGGTCTCGTTATTTCTCCCTTCGGCTAACTGGTGACAGGAAGAACGCCAGGGAACACTTGGAAGAGAGGCTGACATCTACTCAGTGGTCAGCATCATCCACCAGCGTAGCCGCTAGCCGAGCATCCAACACTAACGCGGCTGTAGAAGTGGACGAGCTCGCTCATGAAAAACTACTGAGTAGCGGTCGAATTGAACATGGTGAGGGAGGATGCGACGGAATGGCGGTGTGGTCGGCTGGCATGGACGCTAGTCTTTGGGTTCTCGCACTCGAATCTCGACTTTCCATATATTTCGGTGTTTGGTATTGGTATACATACGACTGGCATGTAGTACATCCCTACCCGGTCCATATGTACCTGTTCTATCTCCCAAGTTTTCAGTTACTGCGACCATACGCCCAGGACAACTCTTCGCTACCAGTCTAGGTTAACGTTATTATATCGTACCTGTGTTCATAAGACGGGACATGATGGCTAGTGGTAGTACATACGCGTGTACAATGTCCGTCACGAATCTTTACAAGAGGGCAAGTACAAGACCGATAATTTGTCCGATTTCAAAAGCCACACGCGAAACAGCAGCGATGAGAGAGAATCCTGAAGAGGATCATTCGCCTCATCCGAGGGCCTAACCAGCCGCGAACCGAAGCTCCTAAAGATGAAAAAGACAATCCATGGGGGATGAGCAGTTCCAACGACAGCATCAAGACACCAAACAGAGGGTTGGCATATGCGCCCAGCTCGAGCCGCGGCTTGGGGAAGGCTTATCGTTGGCGAGAAAGGATTCTCCGAGCTTGACGAGCTGCCTATCTGGCGTAAGTTGTTCGACGATGAAATCGTTCACTTCCCAGGTGCTCTCCATGACCGTGGCTATCGTCCTTATCCCTGTCCACCAGCGGGCTTCTCCAACTAAGGTAGGCGAGCCGTTGAACCGCCCATATCGGATGGTCATGGATAGCCAATGGAATTGGAAGGAACGACGTCTCCCTTCAACGTCACCAAGGTTTGCTGTGGGGGCGATTACCAAGGGTGATGGGTACGCCACGAAGATGGTTGGTGTTTGAGGGAAGTCAACCTCCTCGTCGCTCTACACGAGGGGCTGGCTGCAGGAAGATTGGGTCCCAGGAAATATGAGGAAGGTCGGGTATGCATCACCGCAGCGCAGCACAAGGGAGAAACGCATATATGGGGACCATAACCATAAGCTGCGAGGCTTGAGAGCTTGAGATATGGACGCCCCCAGCTCACTCCTCCAAAATCCCAACCTGGTCGACGACGACGACGTCCCCTCAAAGCATGCAACTCCTCAAATCCAGCAACCTGTAGTGGCGAGCGAGTCCATGCAGGATCCCGTATGTATCCCGCAGCCGTTGTGAGTTGAATATCGGGGGCGAGCTTGATAGGTCCCAGTAAGCGGTGGAGATGGAACGGGATGAGTGATCTATGGGGAATCGGAGAACAACGGGCTTCAGGTGGCAGACAGCGAAGCTTGTGTCTGCGGTTCGTGATTTGGGATGACTGGTAGGCAAACGGCGAAGGGCTACCCATTTGCGCGAGAGGAAAAACCATATACGAAGCTCGAGCTCGAGTGAGCGACGTTTATTCGAATTCTGGAATTGAAATAAACAACATTGAGATGAGAGACGTGAGAGAATGCGCAAGCGATACTCACATCCATCAAAGCTACTTAGGTCAAGAATCCTATCTTGTAGAAGCAGGACCGAGAGGCCTGGAGCAGACGTGCTTGAGCAAACATGAGGGTTGGAAAGCGTGCAATCGGGAGCGGGGTTGGAAAAGAACCGAGAAAATGGGATCGTCACGGTGGTTAGATGGACGCGGAGGAGGCTTGGCCGTAGAGAGCGTTGGACGCTGATCCGAGTTGCCTATTCATCGTGTTGACCTGTGGCGTCTTCATCCCAGGCGGTCTCTGATAGACGAAGGATAATTTAGAAACGTGATGAGTTGGGTTGGTGCGGGGGTGTTGGATGAACATCAAAACGCCATGAGGAGCAACAGCGTGGAGGAGTATATGTCGAAAGGGAGGTATGAGCAAATGGTTCCTGTTGTTGCAGCGTCTTTGACTGCACGCCATCATCAGGATGATACTTTGTAAGGACCGTAGTTGACTGCGCGGTGTGTAAGCCACTGGAATTCGAGAGAGGTCCGAATATTGAGCCCGATGCTGGGACGACAAACGTAGGTAACCCTGGGAGCGAAGAATGCCTGTCCGAGAGTGGAACCAGACAAGGTGACTGGGCGTAGTGGGTCTGTAGGAAGACAGGCACTAACGCGCCCGAGTGTGTAGCTCACGAGCAGCTGAGCAGGAGCGAGCGCACGGTTGAAGGCGCTAGTTGGAAAAACGACCTGGGCTGCTATCCGGGTTTGCATGACCGCGAGAGGACATAAGAGTCCCATTGGTTTGAGCGTGTCTGACTGGTTGAGCTTGGTACATATCCAGAGCTAGGGCAGTTGACGGAAGAGACATCGGCTGCAATAGATAGCGTGTAGCGACTTGAGCGATACGTACATACTTACTAGAGTAGAGAACGAAAGGAAGACGTACATATATCCAAAAATTAACCAGGAGCTACCCTCCGGAGTATCCTCACAAAACGTTGGTTTTCTGAGGGCGTGATGTTGAGAGCTTGACGACGAGGGGTGGTCGAAGTCTGAGGACGATCACGACCTCTGGTCGAACGAACTGAGATCGCCATTTCGATAGTAGTAGTATGCCACCGAGGTATCCTATCTGAAGTGAGTAAAGGCCTGGAAAAACAGAGCAAAACGACCCACAGGAGTCTTGAAGACCTTGAAGGCAAAGTAAAAAATTGTGGTTTTGTGAGAATCCCCTCGAGCGTGTTTGTACGGAAAGATACGAGAGCAGTAGTCAATCATTCGAAGGCCATTAGGTATTAAATATTGAAGTGGCGCGAAGCGAAGCTGGTTGAGGGGAGGAGGACGTTGATGAGGATGTGTTGTCTTGGCAACCGAATCTCCTGAGATCGCGGACAGGAGCTTCCTGAAAGGGGCCGCGAATGACCAGGGTGCACAAACACGACCCTCTGTCTTGCCCCTCTATCTCATGGTAGAGAAAGCTCAAGTTCTCCTCACGATGGCTCACTCCTCCACCTTTCCAGCTGAGATCTTCCACATGGTGATCAACAAGCTCAGTAGAACAGTAGATCGCAGAATCCTCTGCCCGCTGCTCGTCGTCTCCCGTCAATTCTACCAACTCATCATCCCCTTCCTCTATGAGTCCATTACCCTACCGACGACTCTCTCAGTGTACGCTCGCAATATGGAACGCTTTTCCCCTGCAACGACGATCTTAACGTCATCCAAATTAGATCAATTCCTTGCGACCATCTCTCGAGATCAAACATTAGGAGCCCATGTCATCTCGTTCATCAACAATGAGTACGGCACGGCGTTGAGAACTGACTGGGGCTTGATCAACCGGGCCCTTACCCATTTCAGCCGCCTCAAACGCTTATATCTTCTCCCTCCTCACGACCTTGATCTCACCCAGATCCTCCCGCACTCGGTCTCGTTGACCCATCTTTTAATCCAATATTTGTGGACAGAGGCTATCTACGCATTCATCTGCTCTCAGCCCAGCCTGGAACACATCAGCATCGGACGAGCAGAAGAAAAAATCTCCTTATCAACACTACCTCCTGCCGTCCTTCCCAATTTGACGTCTCTCACCTGCGACGGATGCTTCCTTAGTAAACTGGAGGGATCGCCGCCTATCAAGGACCTTTCTCTTCGTTCCCCGTTGAGATATATTCCCCACGGGTCCACGGTGTTCGAGATTCTTCGCAATGTTCGCTACTTGTCACTTCCCAACTATATTTTTGAAAGTCTCGCAGAGCACTGCGAACAGGTAGAGTTTCTTTGGATATCTTCTTGTGTGAGTTGATCCCCCAATATCTATCCGCTAGGCTTGCTCGAGAGCTCTGACCTACGAACTGTACTGTACTTAGGACGACATCAAAATTGGGTTCCTCACAAGAATGCCCTCGCGCACCCTTAAATATCTCCGCTTACAACCAGCCATAATTGAAGTTGACGTCGGGGATCTACCTTGGGAGGAATTCCCCGGCCTTATGGTCATTGACATCCACCGCCATATCTTCAGAGGCATCACTAGGATTGCTCGCGGTACTCGTAAAGAGGACGGCCTTGGGATTCGCATTCCCCATGTGGAGGAGTTTGAGCACTGGTATGAGGTTTGTATGGATCACTTTGAGGTGGTTTGAGGAGAAAGGTGACCCAGGAAGTAAGTACTTATAGCAAGATCTCCCTCTCTGATAGAAAACTCATGCCCTACTCAACACGTAGAGTGGAAATGGGTGCACCACCGGAGGGAAAGTTCAGCATGATTCGCACACATAGGAAACGAGCAGTTTGTGATTAAAGATGCCAACGCCTCGAACCCGATACTTAGCTTGAATTCGAGGCTTAGACTGGGAGACATTGAGATGAGAGATGGGAGAAAATTCTGAAGAGATAGTCACGTCTATCAAAGCCCCTACACATCTAGAGTGACCTATTGTGAAGGGAGGGCCGAGAAGCTTCAGAATGCGCCTACTCTAAAGAGTCAGACTCTCGTCTTCTGGGGAAAAGTCGAGGCGCCGCGTCATTGGATGGCTCTCAATGAGCCCCATGTTAGTGTGAGCCGAGAGGAGGTGACTGAACCAGTATTTTCAGTGTGAGATCTCGAAGAACGAGCGGACTGACTGTGAGGAGTACAACCAACTAACCTGACTTTTCCGGGTCCCTGTTCCACATAGGGGCTCAGCGCTCAGCGCTCAGGATGAAAAGTCGCCTTGGACTCTTGGTTGAGTCTTGGCCCTTGCTCCCACCATGGATTCATCGTCCAGGCATTCCTTCAGAGATCGGGTCACGGAAGTAAAAGGTACTCATCAGTGATAGTAGCATTATCATACCAAACTGACCCAATTGGCCCGCGATCACACGTCAGCTTCCAAGCTCTTACCTGTCGAACTCTTGGAGAAGATTATTCGAGAGCATGCATCGCCTTATCGAAACAGCCTCCATCCCCTTCTCCTCGTTTCTCGCTGCTTCTATCAGATATCGGTTCCACTGATCTACGAATCCATAGTCATCGATTCCGAATCCATTGCCAATTATTGTCATCCAAGCACAGTGGGTGCGGCGGCAGAGCCGTGTACATATCTATCACGCTCTCAAGTCCACCGAGTTCATCTCGCCGTTTCCATGAATCCTCAGCTTGCTTCGCATACAACGTCTCTCGTCGACTTCCAAACCGATTCCAATCCCGTCAATCACGTTCACGAGATCCTCCCACATCTTGTCAACCTCAAGCGACTCTTCATCGGGCTTGGGAGAGATATAGTCCTTGAGTCTATCCCATCCTGCGTGCAATTGACACACTTCTCTTGCCCCTCAGCGAGTGAATTTACTCCGTTGATCTTTCAGTCGTTTCTCCACTCACAATGCCCTTCTCTGCGCTACCTTTCCCTGGAATCGGGGATGGTCGCAATGGAGAAGATATTCCCGCCGTCGTTGGAGAGACTTTCCACGCTCAAAGCTGTGTATCCTCACTCATGGGACACAATCGCACAAATTGCACCGATCAAACACCTTTCTGTGTATCTCTTCCATTTCTCCTGGATTCAAGATCCTCATCGCGTTTTTACCAACTTGGTCTCTCTTAAGATACGGATGCTCTACGAAATCGATGTTATCGACGTGATAGGACCGTACCTTAATTCTCTTCGACTCCTCCATCTTTCACCTATGGAAGATATGGTTACACCTGTACGTTTTGATCACCCACGGATATTGTTCGCTGTGGATTGCTCATAACCCTGGATTTCCTGTATCAGATTGGCGTCGAAAATCTCATGGAGATATCCTCTCCGTTCATGACTTACATCCACTTCGGTCGAAAGACATTATTTGGCACAAATACCACCTACAAACCGGAAGACGTACAGCCCTTGTACGACAAATATCCTTCACTCGTTGCTGTCGACATCGCCTATGAGGCTGAGCAACATACAAGTGATCCCCCCATCACGAGGTACCTCCGCGAAGGCAGTGAAATCACTCGCAAGCTGGCCATCATCCCTCCTCCATGGACGTTTGATGTATGGTGGGAATCATTGGAGGCGGAACTCAACCTCGATATCTGAGAGTAGGCTATCGACTCCACGGGCGTAGAGTAAGCATGGAATTAGGGATGGGAAGAAAAGTGGCACGTAGCTGTTTACGGAGATAAATGTAGAACTGGTGGATGTAGAAAGTGACTGAAAGGCGTTGAGAATAAGTAGAGAGGAAGCCTTCGGACGCCATCATGAGACTGGCATGGTCTCACCTGTATGTGGGTGTGCTTTTGTTCCTCCCGTCAAAGCTACGCGCAGATTACCTGGAAGGCGGTAGATAATGGAGACAAAATATTACATGAAGCTCCCGCTTTCAATATCCACCCCTACGGGACAACACTACCTACTGAATCAGAAACAGTCCAACTCTGCTTCCAATGGTTCCCACCACATCTCAAAGGTCTTATTCAAGTAGAATGGAATCTTTTCTGGCACCGATTCGTCGCGGCGGTATCGGGAAATCGATGCTCCCGAGCTATGAATGGAAAACACTTTGTAATCAATGTCCACAATGCGGAGCGAGGGATACTGATAGAAGAGGGTCTGGACATCGGTAGGGGTGTATGGACAAGAGTCGGCGTATGTGTTTTTAGCAATGCGGATGTATGAGAGATGAGGAGAGGCTATGCCCATGAAGTCCTCGATAGCAAACTATAAAGGAAAGAAATATGAGAGACTAATCGGAGAGAAATGAAAACGCATACGACGAACATGGTCGAAGTCCATGAAAGACGAAATATACAGCCACTTGAGTGCCTTGAGATGTCTCCCCATGACGGAGACCGTGTCTGTCCCGTATAGTCGCCCGATTTTCAGCGAGACTAAATTGCTGAATACGAGTTGACGTTTGCGTACATAGCCAAGATCGAGGAATGAGCATTCGAGGTGTTGAATTTGAGGAGCTATGTCAGCGAGCGCGTCCCATTTATTTGTATGACAACTGTCGAAGGCCTGTAATTGAGGGAGCGACAGTGGGAGTACATCGCCTAGTGTGGCCTTGAGCTTTGGCAAAGAGAGGAACAGCAGGGACATGCGCTGGGACTCGAGGAGGGGTATCAGTGGAGAGGGATTATGCTCATCTTGAAGGGTACAGGAGAGGTGTGTGAGCTGGACGGATTTAGACAGAGGCGTGTGTATAGGGAGGGAAAGGTAGAGTCTTTTGAGGTGGGTCAGAAGTGGTATGATCTCGTTGATTGAGTGGTGATGGGGCGAAAAATCGATTGAGTCAATTACGGCCTTGATGTGAGCGGCAAGATGGGGGCGGGTTTCCAGCGTTCGTTTCAGGAGGTGTGTACGAGTGTATGGGATGCGCGTGGATGGTTCATCCCCCCTATTAATGACACGCTCATCCTCATCGGGATCTATGATAAGAAGAGTTTGGTAGATGAAGGGAAGCGCCATATCGTGCATATCTCGTGATACGACGAGGAGAGGGTGGAGTCCATTTCGACGGCGGGGACTGTAGTTTCGGACGATCATTTGCAAGAGCTCGCATGGTTTGCGCATGGTAGGCGAGGCGGCGATCCTGACGATAGAACGTTGATGCAAAGTCAAGTTGAACGAAGTCAATGAGGACGAACCTCGCATTGTTAACTGCTCCGTGGAGGCAGACATGAATGGCAGAGTGCTCTTCCTGGTGGTAAGTTGATGGTTGGTTGATGGAAGTTTACGACATTGTTTGGATTGCCCTTGGTGTACAAAGCCAGCAGCATAGCCACTCGATCATTTTTCGTCTCTAGTCTCTATCAGCTTCCGCGACCACCCAACAGCTGTCTGTCGAGACTCCGAGCTTGTATTCGCTCTTTCATGAATCATAAATAATACTCCCATCTTTGTCGCCTCGAAGGTGACGCAGTAACCCAGTGTACCGATCGACTGATTCGACTTCACAGTCCGCATTCTTTCTGTGAACCTTTCAGAGACCAAGACCTAATTAGCAATCTCGTCCGGATCGACCGCACGTGAAGCTATGAGCCGTCAGAATAGGCTTGGAACTGCGCACTGGTCGTCGTCCAGAGGAGTATGACGGTCGATGCACCTGGATGGGAAGGCCTAAGCGCGAGGGCGGCCTTTGTGAGTTTTATGTCCCCCTTCATTCTCTGCTCTTGTCTCAGACCCTTTTTTCCATAGCTCGCTTGCATGGCTCTACGCTACTTCTATCTCTCATCGTCAGTCTGCACATCTCAACGTTCCTCTCGCTCGACTCAGATCCCCAGGTCCGCTTGACAGGTCTATCCCACGGCTTGTCTTCCGGGGCCGTTTCGGAGGGTATTTACTAGCCTACGGCTGCGCCTCAACGAAGTGATGGGGCGGTACCACAGAAGAAAGGGAAAGCAGGACGGAAAGAGGGAAGACGGACTCGAGGAAAGACACTTGAAGGTCAACACGCTCACACTTTTGCACGAGCGACGGCTACCACACCCATCAAGACTCGCGCTCAAACGAGTGCTCAAAACGATGGCTCTTGGCTTGCGAGCTACCTACACTTCTGAGGGATACCAGGTCTACCCCCGGGGAGTTTATGTCCGCTTTCCTAGCAAATCGTCCACCATGGATTAACCCCCGGTACCGGCGATTTGATACGCACCTTCGCCTCCAACCACCTACTCTCGACAAGGCGGCGTATGTATGCCTTGGCTTCTTGGTTCTTCCTAGTCTTTTCCCCCACGGACACCTTGATATCTACCCCAACCGTCGAAGCTATACTGCTTTCATCGAGCGCTCGGACGGGCGTCTCTTCAATTCTCAGTCCTCTCCCCTTCGACCTTCAACGTTCCTCAACCATGCCTCCTATAGTAGCATTGGATATTCAAGGCAGATGGACCAGTGATACTCCCCCACTTTGGACGCTGTCCTTGCTCTGACTTCCGAGGTTTTGTATCCGTCCCCGGAGCCGTTTCTCGTTGGGCTTTACCTCCAAGACGTCAGCGGTGCCAGCCTATGGCTATAGGACGGTTCACGCTAGTCATTCCTCGATGTATGGAGTGAACCTTGGAGAAGGCATTTTTGCTGAAGCTGCGTCCAACTCCGCCCACCCAGTTGTCCCAGTCAAGGGTTTCGCTTGTCGGGAACAGGCTACCAAGGAGCACGCTTCCAGCGAGCGTTAAAGGTCACAAGTGGAAACGCGCCTTGGAGTTGGAGATGATGGAACTATGGATTTCTGCGTGGTGGATACGTCAAGAGGTGCAGATTCGGACGTGGTGTAGTTGGATGGACCTGGTGGGGCTCACAGTGGTACAAAGACTTGGGACTCACGAACACGACAAAGGGCTAGCTGGGTTAGCCATGGGTGTTGGTGCGGACGCTCAACATTTCGCTGGTTGTCGTCGTCTCGATTCTAACGTTCCTTTGTCTACCTTTGGATTCTGTTTCTTTCCTCCGGCTTTGTACCTTGTCCGTTCTATACTTGCGGGTTACCTTTGGTATCAAGTGTACTCTGTTTCGCTTCGATTTCGCTCGCTGCTAGATACATAGTGGACAATCTTGCGCACAACATATATAGAGTATGCTGCATCTTTCTCAACGTACCACGGTTGTCCCAGTCATCGCATTGGGTGTTGTCTTCATCCGATCCGACCTACGTAGACCCCTCTATAGCTCATAGTGGCCGTCGTTGGTGGGAGTCTCCGCGAAGAGAATCTCTTTCTATGCATAGTCTAAACTATACTCCATACACACCTTCAGGTGCACGAGAAAGCAGAGTTTTGAGCGGGGGAAGTGTTGAGCCCACAATCGCACAAGGTATCCGCCTGTACTTCGGGATCCGACTCTTCCCAAGCTTCTCCAGCATGATAGGAAAGGCGTACACTTCTCCCTTCCCATCGGTATATGTCCCCAAAATTGCTAGCTTGATGTAAACGAGATTCCCCCGCCATTTCGTTCTTCGAGCACCGGAAATCCTGATATACCATGATCCGGTGCGCATTGGGAGTAGAATTTATCCTCTACTTTGTTGAGGACATCGTGCAAAATGAGGGAGATGCGAAGTCCGCTGTTGGTGAACGCGAAGGTGTGGTCGACATATCGGTGGAGGGATCGTATGTTCCAGATATTATCCCAAAGTTGCTCGGCCTGGATTGACACCATTTGGCTTGGAGCGTCGCCGAGTAGGGAGACATTCTCCAGTATGGTCTCGAAAGGGTTGCTGGCGAGCATGGAGTTGAAGCTCGAAGGGTTGTTGCACGTGCAGTCCCAGAGAAAGATATTTCGTTTGTCACTCTGCTCGGCGCAGGCGACTTGGAGACGATAGAGGGCTCGTTCGACACCTTCTCCGTAAGCGATGGGTAGTTAAATGTCGAGGAGACCGACAAGACAGTAGGCGGCGTCTTCGAGGACTGAGGTTGTGCGCTTCTGCATGTAGGTATGTAAAGAGCTTGCGGGCATGTGTGGACGAAGGCTTACACGAAAGCATGTCTTCCAAAGTGATTCCTTAGAAGGAGATCACGTTGTGAGGAGAGAGGAAGGGATACTGAGTCATACGAGCCAGTAAGATTGGCAACCCACTTGTCTGGAGTTATAGTCGGCTTTGAGTATCCGTTGGACAACTTCGTAACAGTTTGTTTGTACGGCGCAGTTCCCAACTTCCCCTGCCTTTCTATGTCAAAGGGATACTGCCCATCAAGCACCTCGTCATTGAAGCGGCTCGTGAAGTCCTAGCCATGGACCGGCCCCGCCCTCGTTTGCCTTTCGAGATCATTCGCGGCGTGAAATCGCTATCGGCAACGTTCCCAACACTGGTTGAGGTTGCAAGATACTGTGAAAGTCTTGATTTCCTTTGGGTTGTAACTCCTGTGCGTTTCAACTGAATCTCGCCCCTCTTCTCCCAAGTTCTGACGTAGGATTGATACTTGATCAACTATAGGGCGACATCGACAACACTCTACTATCTAGGATCCCCTCGCGTTCCCTCAAATATCTCCACTACACCCCGAGCAAATTCAGCCTTGACAACCGCAACCTTTTTTTTCGAAACATTCCCTCATCTCATGTTCTTTGACATGGACGATCAGGTTCTTGGAGTCATCGCTCGAGTCTTCCGTTTCCCTGAGAAGCCGAATGAAGTCCGCATCGCTCGAATCCCGTCTGCAGACCAGTTTGAGCACTGGCACGAGCTTTCTCTGATGCCATCGACAGTCCAGTAGGTCAGTCAACGAAGGCTGTGGCTTATTGGTCAGTGTCGGTAGTTGGAGGTGACCGCTACAACACAAGGTGTAGCTTGCGCTTAATTGTAAGCGACGAAGCTATATAGTACGTACCAGTAGCTGGAAGCTTAATACGTGCACCATGCAATCCTTTATGAAGACCAAGAAAATAGGGAAAATAGCAAACATTCAAACATCCTAGAGGTAGCTTTCGTACATCACACGCATCGGATCCAGCAGTAGATATAAACTCTCTTTTTTGGCTGGCTTGAACGGCCTTCGTGGCTTTGCGGTGAGGCCTTAAGGCCTCGAGAACGGGAATGAGCTCTAGGACGACCTTAGGAGAGCCCCTCTTCGATCCAGGGAGTACTTCGAAAATTTAAGCGCTAAAGTCCTCCCCTCCTTGCATCCACCACTGTGTTCGCCATCCCTTACCTCAACAAGCCTCAACATTCGCGGGGACTCAGCTCAAGGGACGCCTTACAATAACGTACCAAGCGCAACCCAAGACCGCTCCATCGACTTTAACGTCTTGAACTCCTCCATGAACCCAAGACGATCGCGCGACTTTCCGCACATCCGTAGGCTCAATCCTCGTAGGCACGATGAATTTCTGAGGTATTTCACAGCGTTTCTCATATACCACTTACTATACCTGATCTTTGCTCTGCTCCTTAGATTCTAACCTCCTCGCCGCTACTCTCACATGGGTCAAAGAGACTCAAATTGTTTTGTACGCGGCGCCGACAATTTATCAAACTCCAGCTGGAAGGGACTACCACCCAACGGTGTGTAATTTTACGTGACCTGTCATTCAACTACTGTACCCTGCTCCTCCCTAGCGTCTGATCCGTAACGGCTTACAAACAGGACATTGCAGTTTTATCCCCAAGACGCTGCCCACGTTCATAACCTTCGAAGTTCCCTTTGGTCGATGTTATGAGAGAGTAGGAGTGAAAGACGCTCGCTATGTAACGTATTTGGATGTTTCTCCCTCGCATTGGTGCGTGGCGTTGGCGATATCTCTCTATCTCTTTCTTCTTTCTCATACCTATCGTGGTCGGTTTTCAGCTGCATATTCCGGCTTGGGGTTTGTGGTTGCGGGACATATAGGAGAGAGACCATGACGCAGCGAACGTCTCGAGAGTATATGCCAGAGCTACGGCAAAGAGCAGGCTGACGTCGTTCCCCTAGCCATGCAACGTTCAATGCCTTCGCTGCTAGCTCAATTCCCGCGTGCCGATTTTGCTGAAATCGTTCATGCGGATTTCACGTTGAACCGTGACCTCCAACACCCGGAGCCCGATCTTTCAGTCACCTTGAAGCAACTTATAGGCTTTCCGCCGAATAATCTCCACCATTACGTTCCAACTTTACGAAGACGTCGGCGCATGCGCCTGTGATGGCTTCGCATGGAGGGTCGTCGATTTGCGATCTCGTTCCTTGAGCCAATCTTTGACGGCGCTCGCCGCTCGATTGCTTGGTTGGCTGGAACTCAGGGTGCAGGCGAATGGGCGGTGATTGGGAGGATGTGATGAAGTCAAGCCTGCCGCCGCTGATGGGGACGACGGCCCTACCCCCAACACCTCTAGAAGTCTCCACCTATAATTGAAAGTGACTTTGCTAACAGTGCTAGACGTCGTACCCATATGTGGGGTCGCTTCGCGGTCGCCACCCTTGACCAATATCGGTTTCGCTGACTGTACATTCACCGATCTCAATTTCCATCTTGCACCACTCATCAAGGGCTTTCGCTGCCAGCGAGGATCCCAGCCTGATAATAGAGCCCTTCGCTCCCATACGCGGCTGAGTCCAACCTTCTTTTCAGCCCATATCCGTACGACATCTAGGTAGGGGGATGATATGTGGTCAATGCATGAGAAGGCCAACGGGTTGGAGGAAGTTGATGAGATGAAATACACGGGTATGTGTGCCTGCGCACCCCTCTTTGCGTAAGACTTGGGCTAGCTTGATGTTGACGTACCATCTCTTCCGCCCTGTTCAAACTTCAGCGGGCTCGTCATTTTGAACCAGCCGCGACACGGGATCTATGAAAGTTGCTTTTGTAGGATTTGGCTACGCGGAAAAAGATGGTATCGGCTCCGTGGTTGTGTTGATGCTCGTGTTGGACCTTAGTGAATGGGATTTGGCTCCGAGCACGGTCCCTTTCTCTGCCCAACCCCTCAGTCGCGTGGCTCTCGTCCAAAGCGATATATATCCTTATGAGGCAGTTGTACCACGCCATTGGAGCAACCCACTGGTACGCTGCCTCCAGTCATTTCTATTCCTTAGTTATGTGCTTCTGGCGTATGACTTTGCGCCATACATTTTTCCTGCTTCACCAGCGCCGCTGTGGTTGTCTTTGTTCGACTCCGAACCCAAGCATTCCTGATCGGTGATCCCAGCACATTCCTTGACAGATACGTCCAGGATACGTCCACGGTGCAATCCCAATCCGAGCTCTGGTTTCAGTGCGCGCATGTTGCCCTCATGGACGCAAACGTGGCTTTATTTGTGCTGTAAAGATAAAGCCATGCGGAACCAATGAGGAGGAAGATTCTATATTTCCTAAGCTTCTTATTGACGCCTTTCTCCCAGTCACTAATCGTCCAGTCGCATCGCCATGTCTTCGCCATCCACCTCAGTACCTCCCGTTTCCGACGACCATCCGACTCAGCTTCCAGGTCCGAGTACGGTGGACGACTCCCCGCTCTCAGACGCAAATGGCAATCCGTTATCAGAGGGTTGCCCTCATGGCGCGTACGACGAAGGCAGAAACTTGGTAGTCAACCTGGATGGAACGTCAAACCAGTTCAGCTTATATGTGAGCTCCCATTCTTTGCATCGCTGAACGGACGCTTTGCCAAGCACAATCCCCAGAGCACCAACGTTGTCGAGATATTTAGTCGCATCATCAAAGATGAGAGACAACGAGCGTACTATAACAGTGGTATTGGGACGTATGCGCGGCCATCGTTAAAATGGCAGTATCTAAAGCAATGGCTGGACCATAAGATCGATACAGCAATCGCCTGGTGCGTATGATACATGTTGTTTACGCGTTAAAACTTCAACCTAGCGAGCAAATTTATCATGTAGGCATTTCGAAACGATCGTTCACGCAGCCTACGAGTGGCTCTCTGAGAACTACATGGATGGCGATCGTATCTTCTTATTCGGTAGGTCCCTTCAGGACCTTGCTACGCTACTCAGGAAATATCTAACTGCAATTGTCGCAAGGTTTCTCCCGGGGAGCATATCAAGTCCGTGTCATTGCTGGGATGATTGAAACTGTTAGTAGAGTGTTTCCTCTACCCGACAAACTACTTACGCTGGTTATCAACAGGTTGGTCTCCTTCATAAAGGGAATAAGAGTCAAATTCCGTTGTACGAACCATTTCACTTAAATGATCGAAATTTCAAAGTGATTTTTATCCAATCTCCAGCGCGTACGAGCTATATACATCGGTGAAGGATCATGATGGGAAGCCGAAGAAGCGAACGTCTCGAGATAAGAAAGAGAAGAAACTCTGCGCAAAGTTCAAGGCATCGCTCTGCCACAAGAACGTCAAGGTGCATTTCGTTGGATGCTGGTACGTACTTCCCTATGATACATACTTACCTGTGCTGTTGAACTTCTGGCCTGCATTTGGTAGGGATACCGTGTCGTCCATTGGCATTTTTCGGGGGAGATCATTCCCTGAGACGGTTTCTGGAATGGGGCATGTATGCTCGTTTCGTCATGCGCTTGCGTTGGACGAAAGGCGCGTGAAGTTCCTTCCGGAGTATGTAAATGGTGGTGTAGGACCCTGTGAAAGGGATAAAGGTGACGTGAAGGAAGTATGGTTCGCTGGGACTCATTCAGACATGTGAGTGTCGTAAATGATATTCTGGCTTGATTTCTTTCATCGATGCAATTCATATCTCAGTGGGGGCGGTAGCATCCTGAACGAAGATCTAGAAAACTTCGTTGCAGCTCTGCGGTGGATGACCCACGAGGCTACAAGCCGCGGACTTCGCATCGACACGTTTCAAGGGAAGTGGACGTTGCCGAGGTTCAGCAACTCTCTTAGAGGAGGATGGAAGGTCTTGGAAATCCTCCCGTTCCGTTGTTTGTCGTACAAGGACAAACGCAGCACCAAGTGGATGTATGTTCCATTGTTTCTTCCCTCGGCGACCGGTCCTCAGTCTGTTGCTGTTTCAAAGCTTCCATCTAGGGACGGGCCGCCAAATTCACGACGGACAATTGATTCATCAATCCGTCATTGAGCAACTCCGTCGTAGTCCCGAAGATCCCTCGAACAGTAACACCACTCCTCAGACCAAGCTTAAATACACTCCAAAGGCCAAATTACCGGCTACATACGGGCTCGTGTCTTGGGCGGACCTCCTCTCCATCGAATTACACAATCTACCGAGCTTCGTCGAGAAAGACCCTTATGAAATGGGGTTCCCGTTCATCGCGGCTCTGTTAGACGCGTCCATGAAGCTACGAATAGCGAATGAGAGTGGATATCTGGCCAAATTCGAGGATGTGCTCTCAACTATTCATGATTTCGTGGATGACGGGTTATACCTTGGCCTCTCCCCTCAATACCGATATGCATCCCTCCTGGAAGTTCCCAATGCTGGCGCCGTAGTGGCAGTTGCGCTGGATGTCGTTGTAGACTACCAGAGGGCTCTCGGAGAAAAAACAAAAGTCACGCTGGTCCGTCTACTTGAACGACTATACACGAAGGTGGAGCGGCATGAGGTTCAATGCAACCGCCTCCGAGTCCAGGAAATCTATAACTGGGTCTTACCCTTCTGGATTGACTGTGGCTTTGACGAGGCTCATCTCGAAGAGGTTTGCCAGAGGCTGGGTGAGTCGTATCAACTGCAAATGCAACAATACCTACGCTAAATCAACCATTTCAGTGCTGTTGGGCGTGTGGAAACGACTCGGTCGCATGGAATATTTCTCTTTTTTCGGCCAGCATCACGACTGCATCATCTTCACTCAAAGATTCTGCGACAAAACGAAGACAACGCGTAGTAATCTTGGCGACAAACGGAGTTTACATGTGAAAGTCTGGAAGCATTCCGATCAGATCGCGACGAAGTTGATTGAACTGGAAGGACAAGTCTCGACGATCTCTCCAGATGGCTGCCTCGTCGCTGTTGCGACTGAGAGCAAAGTCACCATATATGACCCTGGTGCTGATCATGGGACAAATTTTCATCATCTGGATATCCGTGACATTCATGATCGACCCAAAGATTCCGCGGAACAGCAAGCGTTGCAACATCGCTGTACGATCCAGTCTCTTTGCTTCTCTTATAGTTATGGAATCCTGGTGGCTGGCCTTGCAAATGGCTGGGTTGTATCTTGGACATACTTCAAAGAAAAACCCAGCTGGATGGTATCAAGTTGCTTTCGAGGCGGTCGCCAATCGATCATCCAACTTTCTGCCTCTAGTCATGGCACCTGGTTGGCGTTCCAAACTAGCTTGACTACTTTGGTGTGCCGGGCCCGGCTAGATCACAAGGTCGTCAAGCTAAGAGGCCGTCAATACCTCAAATGCTCCCTTGCGTGGAGCCCTGCTGAAGATCGACTCGCTATCGGTGTGTTCGATTTCACCCTCAATACTAGCCAAGTGGAAATTTGGGACGCTAGTCAGGTTGGGATCACCCATTCGTTTATGCCATATCATCGCCGTGGAATCTCAAGCCTTGCATTTCGACACGATGGAAGGATACTTGCCGTTGGGGGCGTGGATGGTGAAGTAACGTGCTGGGATTGCCAAACATGGAGGAAGGTATGGGACTTACATGAGAGCATTCGTGGTGCCAACATATGGCCGCGCGTCGCTTTCTCTCAAAATGGGCAACGGTTGATATCTGTAGGCCTCGAAGGTGTGACTCATCTGTGGACCACGGATACAGGAGATCATGGAGAATATGAAGAGCATATGAAGTAGACCTTCTCTATATGTGTGTGTGTCACATCAGGAGTTTTACATGCAACTTTTTTCAGCTTGCTCAAGCAAGTGCGAAAAGCGTGAAAAGGTCAAGAAAAGGCCAAAAGTCGACAATCGACGTTGAATAGCCGAAAAAGCTCGCGAAAATAACACTCAGCTTTTTTAAATTTGGTGGAGCTTTTCGCCCTTTTTTGCGCTTTCTGGCTTGTAAAAAGGCCGGAAAGTTTGCAAGAAAAAAAGTTGCATGTAATTTCCCTGATGCATATACGAGCCATTAGGAAGATCCAGCGTGAGTCTATCAGCTTCCGCGACTACGACACCGCCCAACGTCTGTCTCTTGAAGTTTCGAGCTGGCATTCACTCTTCCATAGATAATACTCCCATAAATAATACTCCGCTTTTTGTCGCCTCGAAGGTAACGCAGTAACCCAGTCTACCGATCGACTGATTCTACTCCACAGCAACTGTGAGTCTTTACTCCATCATCTCCGGCCTCTCTCCGATATTTCCCTCGTCGTTTTCGTCTCTAGCTTGATCATGACCTTGAAGCCCCCCCTGGTCACTGCTGAATGGCCGCCGCAGCTTTTCGTACATCCTCCGAGATACTCTAATAGCAACGCAGTCCCCCGAACCAAATGGAATTCCCAAGACCACATACCAACGACCTGAGCCTAGCAGCACGTGAAGCTTGAAGCTTGAAGTCTTGAGTTCCGAAAATGGTTTTGGAACTGCTCCGCTGCTCGTCTCCCAATAGAGTATGGCGATTGACGCCCCGGAAAAGCCAAAGCGTAAGGACGGCTTTTGTGAGTCTTATATCCTCCTTCATTCTCTGTTCTTACCCCAGACCCTTCCTTAAGCTCGCTTGCATGGCTCTCTGCCACTTCTCACCTTTGTTCGTCATGGATAAGCGGCTGTCTGCGCACATCTCGAGCATTCCTCCCGCCAACCTGCTCGAAAAGTCTATACCCTTGGTTTGACTCCCGGGTCCGTTCCGGAGGGCGTGGCACAGCCTAGGGCTCGGCTTCGATTGCGGGATGGGACACTGTCTTAGAAGGAAGGGAAAGAGGGAAGGAGAGAAGACGTCGGACTCGGGGGAATGGCCGCCTGAACGTCAAACCGCTTTTGCACGAGCGACGGATACTGCACCCATCGAGATTCGCGCCTGAATCAGGACTGGAAACGATGTGCATCCGGATTGCAAGCGTGCTCGCAAACCAAGTCCACCTAGGGCAACCCATGGCCGGTTGACTACTTTCCTAGCGAATTGTCCTGTAATAATCACAATTCAAACTTCGACTTTTAAGCCATGCTCAAGTCGCGTCTCAAGCTTCCGGGTTCAAGGTTCGAGAGTTAAGCTTCACGTCTTGACGCTCAAGTTTCGAGTTTCAAAATTTCAAGTTTCAAGTCTCGCGTGCTTGACCCAACGTGGACGCCGATCGGTGCTCTCGCTCGTAGACAGACCACCTCGATGTTTCAGTCCGCACTACATCTGTTTTCAGTCTTGTTCCTTGACTAGAAGCCTGACTTGGATTGTGGAAGCTACCGGGGTGGGGATAGGGATCATGTCCTTCTCCTGGGAGGGCCGTGGAGCGATAGTTATTAAGGACATCAAGGGATATATGGGGGATATGGACTTTACTTGCATACGAATCCACGTAGAGACCGTCAAATCTCAATCCCCAAACTTGGATGTATCACCTTGACACTTGACGCCATCGTCTTGTTGAGTTGGTTGTTCTCGTAACGCGATGTTGACATCGGACCTGTTGTGACCTATTGTTCTGTCTTCCTTCCATTCACGGTTCACGTTTCGCTTTCGCGGTTCAAGGCTCTTACCTTGGCTTTCAATCTTTGACATTCACGGCAGCTCAATTCTTGAGCCACCTCTGAGGAAATAGTGGACACCCCAAACACGGAACTCTCTGTCATTCTCACTTCGCACTTGGTCTCGCATCCGGGAAATTACAGGAAACTTTTTGCTTGCGAACTTTTTCGACCTTTTTGCTGCCTTTTTGCAAGGAAAAAAGTGGAAAAAGCACGACAAGTTTCACTAGATTTGAAAAAAGCTGACCGATTTATTCGGTAGCTTTTTCTTCCATACTACGTCGCTTGTCGACTTTTCGACTCTTGTAAAACTTCTGATGGCCGTTCATCGGTCAAGTGCATCCTCATGACCTGGAATGCTAACGGGAGGGTATTTATGGATGAGGACTCACACTCTTCTCATTCCAGCTGGGGCGGAAGCTCTGAGGTAGACCAAGCAAGGAAGGTGGTAGACGTATTTACTTCCAAATCCTCATAGCGAAAATCCCACAAGTCGTCCTTTCGTTACTCTGCTCAAGGGAACAAGCCTTCCGAGTCAGCTTTGCAACATGTAATAAGCACACATTGTGAAAGACAATCTATACGATATACACGGTCGTATCCGCACTGCTTAACAAGCTTCTCGCGTTCAACCCAAAGGATTTCCAGCTGCTAGCATTTTTTCTCTCTGCGCTGTGAGAGACAATGCCTAGGTAAAGCTTCCCTTCTTGTCTGCCCTTCGCATTTGTCCTGCTTCTCTGTTACCTGAAGATCGGCGGCGGTGGTCTCCTGCGGGAATGGATGAGCTCTAAACGTTAAACATCGACCATTAACATCAGCCAGCATTGATCGTTGGAGAAATAGCGCAGGGTATCTACCGCGTCATTGTTTCCGTGGCCCGAAGCCACCAGCAAGCTACAGGGTTCGGAGTCGCTCTGGCAGCGGGTATACGGCCGGGCATTGAGAATTTATCCGCTTCAAACGGCTGAAAGATCGATGGAGGCCAGGGGAAAAAATGGATAAATACGGATGGTTGTTCGTACTCATGTGGCAAGCACACTGTGCCAGATCGCTTCGCAGATAGGGTGCGCTGTTTCGAAAGTGCTCGATTACTTGCTGGAGGTGGGACCCAGTAGAAGAGGTCTAGAATTTTCGCAACGACCATAAGGACAACGAAGAACTAGCGAAGAATTGTGAGCCGGCTTACTCAGAAAGTGTGTTCAAGTCCCCCAAGCTACGGGAACGAGCCAGAAGAGACGAGAGCAGCAGTGGAGTAAGGAAAAATTCTTCGATCCTGAAGTGTGTCTTTTGGGCCTCTTTTGAGAGCGAACGCTAGACAAGTATTCGGAACGAATGCTGTAGGGATATTTTTCATGCCTAGGTTGGACACGGCCAAGGATAACACAGACACGAAGTCCTGAGGCGATATGTACGCCGGAAGCCGTCGAGATGCGAGAAAGGCGACTGTTCCCTGGGGTTCAAATAAAAAGCAAGGGGACGTCGTAGGTCCATGGTAGGTCCTAAAAAAGGAAGGCCACAGAAGAGTCGGTGAAGCGTCTCAAATCAAAGAAATTCGTCAAGCGTATGTGTTTACCTTCATGGAAAGCCCGAGCGAGCGGGCAGAAAACCGCTCAAGAGGTCGGGTGGAAGGGACCACCGCCTTATTTGGCTTCCGGAAGTTGGTGTACAAAGCATAACACACAGCCACTCCTTGTCTGGTCTGCCAGCGAACCACCATCGTAAAATTGCTCAGTCTTCCCCTACCAATCCCTCCAGCAGAGTCGCGGCATATTGCACATAACCTCTGTATGCGTAAAACGATGGATCTGGACGCAGCGTACGGAATTGAACGCTCAAAATAATGTTCCCCTTCAGCTCTCCTCTCGCAGTCGAAAGAGAATTAAAACACCGGGGATGCTACTGATGGAACGTTCCTCTCTCATACAACTGTGAGTCGTCGCGTAAATCCTTCTTCTCCTGCCTAAACTTTCCCTCCACCAGTTCGAAGTTATCTATCGCCGCTGCAACAACGACTCTCCTACTGTTTTCGGCCCGATGAAGCAAACCTCCGGCAGTCACCTCTGGTGCGCATACCTGGGAGTTTGAGGCTCGACGATGGAGCTTGCCGGTTGTTCAGCCGGATGGCCGTGAGGTATACTCTAGGCTCAGCTCGCGTGAACGAGGGGAGTATGAACTTGGGATTGACCCATGTAAGCTTTCAATCTACCTCCGACCTAATTCCTCCCCTCACTCTTGTCTACTTAGCTATTGCATTTGTCGCGTACTTCTCGCTCCTTTTCCAGCGCAAGACTCGAGTCCTTCGCCATGGGTGGACAGACACTTACCACCCGCCTTTGCCTGACAGATAGGTCTGGCATTGTCCTTGAGGGGTCGTGAGGTAGCGATCTGACGTATCTGTGGCCGCCAAATATTCGGCTACTGATGTTTGGGATGGAGGTGGAGGCGAAGGAGGTGGAGACGAAGCCGATGAAAGCATCTAAGGAGGCTAAGAAGCTCAAACGCACCAATATCCGCGCTACGAACCGCAAGCCGCCTACGCAATCAAGATCCTCGACGTGTTCATCGACCTCGACTCCTTTTCCACCCCACCCCATCGCACACTCCAACCCCTCAGGTTACCCACCTCCTTCGTGTTTACCGTCGCTCAACTGCGGAATCGGGTTATACGACAATGAGATTATCAAGGAAAACGCTGCCAGCGAGCGTTCAAGATCGCTGAGATTACGGGGTGGAAACGCGGCAAGAACTGTGAATTTTGTCCCGATGGTGTTGAATAGCGGTGGTGAATCGGGCGTGTTGGTATTGGATTGGGCGTGGCTGGGTTTCAGGTAGCACCACGACCCAAGATACACGAACATCACGCCGGTTTTTCCCCTTGACCTCCTCCATCATCCCCACAACCGCAAGCCTCTACAAGCTGCTTCTTTGGAAATGTGCCGCAGCTGCTCCTCACCGTACCTACCTCGTCGGAGACTCATCGCAACTGGGTCATATGTCGGCACTGGTTGTATTTGGTCTACAGCGAACCATCAAGCAGCGTCGTGGCCAAACTTCGCCCCACTCGCTCGCCATTACACTTACCTTCTCTTTCCCCTTTCGCGCTCAGTCCCTTTCCCCCCAGCCGGCTTGTTCTTCCTCATCCGATCGTATACATGCGAGGACGACGCCAAACCCAGCAACCCTTTCAGGTCAAGTCGACCTCATGTAGCTGGCGACGCTCATTGGCATTTTTCCACCCATCGGATGAGAATGGGGAGAAACTGGGAAGATGTAGGCTTGAATTCGAGGAGGGACAAATGGGACGGGTGTTGGTGCTGGGACAGAGGACTAAGGGAGTGCGATGGAAACGTTCCTACCATCGCGAGTGGGGTAGACAGTTATGTATGCACGTTGGGCCCTTCATTGGGCTCGCGAACTCGGGACGGTAGCTCTTTCCAACAAACTACTCACGGTCTGGTCTCATGGACTCGTTGTGCTCTACCTCCAAACGTGCTTACCCTGTCTCCGCTTATACTGCAGACATATTTTGTATTCTGTCTGATACCCTCCTCTCGCAAGTAGTCATATTTCTCTTGGATATTGTAGGCCTACACCTGTCCTATTTTACGCGAACTTTGCAATGACCATCTTGGCCTTTTCGCGTCGGTCTGAATCTTCGTTGTCTTTGTACGATACCAACCTACTCCGTCGTCTACATCCTTACCTTAGACCCAAAGCATCATACTGGCCTTGTTTACGTTGACGGCGACCGTCGACCGACCTCTCGGTTAACAAGAACAAACCGAACACCCCACTCTACCCCACTGTTATGCGATGTAAACTATCTCCGGAGCACGCGAAAGAAGAAAATCCAGTGGAGGTAGGGTCTCATTGAAGACTTGCCACGATACTCGACAATATTGAGGGATGTTGCTGGGGCCACATTTCAGAAGGATGATAGTAAAAGCCTGGCAATGACCGGGCAGACCACATCCATGTGTGCCCAACACGGCAAGCTTATATATAGAGGAGGACGGCAGAGTGTCATCAACGCCCCATACAGAAAGCACGATATCCGGGTGGTCCCTCGCAATGAAGCTGCTTTTGGATATGCGCCAGCAGTCATGTAGAATCACAGAAATGCGAAGTCCGCCATTGGTGAATGCAAAAGTGTGGTCGACCAGAGATTGAAGTTGATAGACACCATTGCGGTGGATGGCTCTCCATAGACGTTCGTCGCTGAGACGATTATGGTAAGTGTATGTCGCATCGCAGTTAGAAGGATGGAGAGGGCGAGTGATGGGGTTACTTGGAAGCATTGAATTGAAATTTGATGGTGCGCAGCCTTCCCAGAGGAATAAAGTGCGATCGTTGCTCCTCTCTGCACAAGCTAATTGCAGACGGTAGAAGGCTTGATCCTTCCCTTCTCCATAAGCCGGTGGAAGCACAATCCCAAGCAAGCCGACCAGGCAGTACGCTGAGTCTTCTGGAACCGTTGCTTCCCGGTCGATCATGTAAGAAAAAATCCTACGAACATTCGCAGCCGAAGGTTCATACATGAGCAAGTCAAGCGAAGAAATCTCTGCGTAAAATCGTCAAAGTTCAGTCTTGCTTCAGTTGCGTATTATGAAAGGACCATACGTACCGGTATTATTGTACTTGCGCATCCAAAACATCAACCTTCCTTTCCCCAGGTGAGTGAAACCCCCACTCCAAAGGTCATATGTGTCACGCTCGACGGAGGCGGCAACACGACAGGACGACTGTACTTCGTTGACATGGAGCTGTCTGAGTCCCAGCCCACATGTTCCCGACGTCTTGTCGATATCAAATTCACCCTGATCATCTTCGACTTGAAATCTTCTCTGCCAGTAGTCATTGAAAAAAACCAACCGCTTGGGCGCGAGCAGCTCCTGTAGCGTCCACCCACGACGTAACCAACAATCTTCCGGAGTGTTCTGTAGATGCACGAAGCACACGTAGGCGGACGCGTACCATGCGTACATGGACCTAATCGACTCGTCCAACTCGCTGCTGCTCGACTTGTCGATGCACACCGAGTCCATCCAGATATATCGGCATTTATACGCCTCTGCGTTTTGACGAAGGCCCATGAACTTCCGGTCATCTACGAGACTTTGTCGGCCTTCCATTACGCCCCTGTAGGTAAGTTCCTTTGCGCCCCATGTGTGCGAAAGGATGGCAAATCGTGTCTTGAACTCCGCAAACTCGTTGATCTTGTGCTTGAATTTTTTGATTTCAGCCTCATTTGCCGGTTCTGTAGTGTTTTTGAAGGCTCGAGTGAGTTGCGCTACGATTGAATCACGGACTTCGCTTCGTGTCACGAAGGAGCTTGTCGTGATGTCGAATACACGGATTGGTAGGATGGATGAGTATTGAGCCACCGCGGTATGAATCCATTCAGATTTACGCTACAAGGGAGATGCGATCGCTGAGAACTGATATTCAGACGCGAGCTTATGAGAAACCGACAAACTCTAATATAGATATTCTGTCGCTGGAAGAGATTCAATAGCTTGTGCGGAGGCGAACTAGGAACGGCATACATATCGAAGTCTGAGAACTGATTTCATTTTCAAGGGGTAGACAGCACATTGACAACAGAGGTATTTGTTCGCTGAACGGAATTGTGGCATCAGTTTTTAGAGGAGGACAAGGAAAAGGGAAGCAAACGCACCGTGACGCATCAAGCTGTTTCCGCACAGCCAACGCACCGAATTTTAATACCCTTTGGCGCGGAGTGCATACATACAGGGAATTGGTGCGTTCCTTTCCGGTTTCTTCGCATATCGCCAGGCTTGTTATCATTGAGAAGACGCTGAACCTGGACATGTGTCGTTACGAGAGGGAAAGCGGTGCGAGAAGACAGTTGATGTGTACCGCCACGGA
Organism: Pleurotus salmoneostramineus; assembly: GCA_002583695.1. Lineage (NCBI taxonomy): Eukaryota > Fungi > Basidiomycota > Agaricomycetes > Agaricales > Pleurotaceae > Pleurotus > Pleurotus salmoneostramineus. The sequence continues at coordinate 155,681 of BEWF01000108.1, forward strand.
TCAATCCCCTCTCTATATACCGCTTCTTTCATGGGCGTCGCGCTGATAGAGTTATTAGGATGACTTGAGCTTTCCATGAATCGGCCGCAAGGATCAAACCTCAAAACCTGGATCGTGGTAGAGAGGCCATTTGAGACAACGCGACGACTGAGCATAGGGATTCAGACTGTGTTGCAAGTCATGAAAAAAGTCGCCAAAAGCAAGCTATAATTAGCAGTGGTGTACAACACTTGAGCGGGTATTTGAGAAGAGGACATTTCGGCTCGTGACAGCCACAAGTGGCAGGGATGAGATAGACAACGAGCGCACAGAAGTAAGATAAAGGTCGAGTTTTTAAAGAGAAAGCAGGACAGCAAGAGCACAGCACTGTCATAAAGGAATCACAAACAACATGTCCGTGAAGGGAATACGGAGGAAGGAGGACACGAAAAGAACCTCTTCATTTTCCCAACGAGAGATATGGCGGTATTATCGACAAGTCCATTTGCTGTTAGGATGTCTGTACGGAGTAGTACTCGAGGCCTGCAAGCGGGAGCTTCGGGCTGCACAAACAGGGTGGATGCTATATGACGACGGCGTTTAGTAGAGGCTAGTAGAGGAGGGAGGAGGCGAAGAGCTGCCAGTATTTGGACACCAATCGGTGTACAAAGCCAAAGACACTGCCACATTTTCTTTGCCTTTCCGCAACCACGGCCGCCTCTTACTCGAGCGTTTCTCTTTTGGTCTCTCATAATGCTTTACGACGAAAATAACGGCGCTGGTCCGAGGTCGATTTGGACGGTGTATGGGGTTCACTCCACTTAAAGCCTGCCCCGTTCTTGTATGCAAGGAGGCAATTTTCGAGAGCCATTCGCGAAGTTTTGAAAAACTCGATTCTCAAGAACCTCCGAAACAGCAGTAATACCTCTATTCTGTGACTATGAAGAATGTCTAGGACTATGGTGTCTCAAGATCTCATCGTCAACATCCCGCCTCCAGGCGCAACCATCGCCAGAGCGACTCTGAGTCACTCTGCTCCCGCACGACCTAGAGACCAATAGTGCTGTAAGGAGTAGGCGAGGGATAAAGGGACTCCGGGCTGAGCTCATCATCAACGCCTAGATGCCAGCTACGCATCCACGCTGCCCTGCGACGAATGTGAGTCTTTACTTTGTCTTTTGCTTGATCCTACTTGACCTAGGCTCCTGCCGGTCGTACAGCCTCTGGATACGCACCGTTGGTCGTCGCCGGTGCTCCTGCCACCGCCGCAAGTACTCTATAATACCGCCAGCACAACTGTTACTGTCGCACCAAAATCGAGCCAACGACTCCGTCAATCTCGTATCCGACTCTAGCGCGAAGAAGTCTGTACCCGTCGTGAACATTCAGGTCGATAGCGATGAGGCGAATTCCAGGTCTAAGGTGGTCACTGAAGTACTGATGGGTGAGGTGCAAGCTCGGGTATCAAGTATGTCGTTTGTAACTCTACCTTCATTGCCCTTCTTCCTCACCTCACTCTCTTGGAAGTTGCCCTATGCCCTTTTTCAATCCGCTCTTCTGCCACGGACGGAGCTTCGTTCCCGCTCCTAGGTCAAGTCTAAGATTTAGGCTGCTTGCTGTCTAACGGGACCTCGCCGAAACGGCCGTCTGCCAGCATCACCGCCCACGGCGTTTCCCTGGGCACCGATGCCCCCTCTGCCGCTAGCTACTCCTCATCGGCTGAGTGGAGGTGGTGTTGAAAAAGAATTGGAGACGTACACATCAAGGACCTTCGTATTCAAGGGTGCTCTTCGAGGATCGATGCCTTCATCATCTCATCCCCGCCATTGTCCCCTTGTAAAAGGACATGCTTGAGGGGACGTGGGCCTCTCAGCAGACCCTGCTACTGTACTCTATACGCCAACGCCACCCCTCGTTACGCAGGAAACCTACGTCTGGTCGGCTTGGCTAGACCCTTGCAGTCACGATGAATGTGGACGATAGCAAGGGCTATGATCCTTCAATATTTCCCACTCTCAAGAAGAACTTCACCACCAAGCAGTCGATCTTCTTTCTCCTGTTCTCTTTGCCCCCGCGCCTTCCTCCGACCCTCTCCGCCTCCTTCGTCATGATCGATATCGCTCTCGAAGCATCTTCTTTCTCCTTCGACGTCTATGAGAGTCTCGCATCTCCGCCTCCAAGGTTCAACGATTATACGCATACAGGCCTCCTTGGTGCTGCATTCAACAGCGCCAGCGGTACAAGACGATGCATCTACCTTAAACGGCGGGCACCTGGAGGTGGTGTCAATGGGGATTGAGGTACATGACCATCAGTCTTGGCTTGAGAAAGCACTGCACTCGCTATCCTTGTCATCTACCGCATGCCTTCCACTCCCTCCATGTTCCTCCCTCCCTTGACCAACCACCCCGGTAGCAAGGCTCATGTCTCGTTATCGCCATTTTCACGCAGGCGACTTACCTCGGAACTTTGCTCGGACTTGGTTTGACCCCACCCCCATCACCAACGGCTCCTCTCTCCATTGTTTCGCTCTCCCCGGTCCATCCTCGGATATGAAATCCATCGTAGACCATTCACCTTCACTCGATTTCGACCTTTGATGGTCTCAACGCCGGGTCGAACACTGGGGAGAACGATGCCAGCGCGTTTCCTGGCCCGTTCGGCGTACCCACTGCTGACGGGCGTGGAACAATACAGCAGCTATGTTTCAAGGCACAATACATTTGACCAGCAGATGTCATACAGGAGTGTTGGATTGGGAAGTCGTGGAGAGGGTAGAATCGTCGGGGGAGCATCGTCACACCAGCGGTGCATGCGTCATCATCAATGTTCCGCTCGACGCTGTACGTCTGGGAGTGGCAGTCTCACGAACGGTTTGAGCTTCGATGAATATCGTCATTTGCTGCTTGGTTTCGGGGATTCGAGATCGCGTAGTGCACACACGACCTGTCGGTATCTACGGACACTCTCTTTGCCATGGAGATCTTGCTTTCATGCTCCCCCTACGTACACTCTGTATCCTCGTCTCTTTTTCTCTCCCTCGGACATTCTTCGTACTTTACGTGTTGAACCTTTCTTTTGCTACCCTGTTGCGTTTCACTGCCGTTTTATCCTCTCGTCAACCTCCAGTAGGACGCTTGTAGGACAGTCTACCGATCCTGCACAGGGAGACGTACATACCCTGCATGTCTTACAGTCATCATCGCTCTTCCCGCTAGCGCCAAAGCGGAGAATTTGGTCTTGGGAGCTCTTTGAACGCCACCACGCAGTCAGTCTTGGAGGTGGTGGAGGTTTGAGCACCGGTCTAGGTAAGCCTTCTATGCCTCTGTGTTCTCGTTTGCCACCTCATCCTTGTCCGATAGTGCTTATGGAGCTTGATTGAGCTACTCTGAACGGCCTTCGCTGCGCGTTCATCCAGTCGATCCAGACTTTTTATGCCCTTCATGGCAATCAATATGTACCTGCGCTGTGTCGTCGGCGCTGGCTACTGGGACTATCGGGCGGATGCTCTGGGGCTCGCATCCATTGGTCGCAGAAGTCGTGGTCACAGCGAGGGTAGGATTCGGAGGAGCTGGAGAAGAAACTAGCCACACGAAAACCGGCCGTACGCACCATCCCCCGCCGACGTACTTCGAACGTCCCCTCCAATACCGTGCTCGCCTCGCGCTGCGCGCAGCCCCTCCTCCCTCATGCAACCCTCATGATACTCTCCCGCCCCTTTACATCTCTCTCCTCCACCAGCCACCATGGGTTTGACGTTTCTACTGCCATGCTGGTTTTGCTACGGTGGTGGTGGGACCTATGTGGATGCTGTTATACTTTCCGGTCCCAGTGTCGATGGATCAGGGAACGGGGATCTTGGTTCGTGAAGACATAAGATTACAATGGCAGCGAACCTCTCGCACCCGAATACGACGACCCTCAGCGTATTGCTCTCTCCTACCATGATCTCCTTCATCCCTTTCGATGGTCACGTTCGTTCTCATCCACTGTCCGCGTCGCTACCTCCATCCTTCATCTTCATCCATAAGCTCTGTCCATTTTGGCATCGAGGGTACATCCTCCACCCCACCTTTGGAACATCGACCTGTCTCTTGAGCTCTTGGAGGGCTCTCCAAGGAGACTGATGACGATGACGGCACTAGCATATCCTCAAGAGTCAAGATGAACTATGTTGTGCGAAAACGTAGTTTGTGGAAACCCGGGACCCATACGAAGAGCATATCGCACCTGTATTGACCACATCCGATGCGGTCTCGGACGCTCTCTCGACCGTTCGCCTGCCTTCTAGTTGGTCGCCATCAGCATCATCCCCAATCAGGAGTGTTCCATTGGACGTTCACCTCGATCATCACCTCCAAACCTATCGCTGCCGTCATCGTCTTGTGTTACCTCCCTTTCGCGCTCGCTCCCTCGCATCCGACTGGTCCATTCCACCCCCTCTGATCATACCTCTCACATCATTGTGGTGGTTGCTGGGTTGTTCGAGTTCGTCTTCACGCTGAGAGATTGCGATACGGGTAAGGGAGGACAAAATTGAAACCAATGTATCTACAAAAACACAGATGATATTGTCGTCGCGCGTCCCACTGGTCCTGTGGGAATCGAGCGATTTCTCAGGCGCGTTTGGCTCCTCACTGAACTCCTGAATCAACGGCCTTTTTCGTTCGCCTCCTTACACCACCCCCTTCCTGCGCATGATTCACATTTTGTTTTCTGTGTTTTCTGTCTTTCCTTCAGAATAGCTCGTTATCCGTTGGGTATTGTATGTTATTCTACGGTACATACACGGTACTTTCCCCGTTACGACAGGTGCTGTATTCTCTTCAAAGCGACTATTTTTCATTTTCCTACGATAGAGCTCACGTTCTCTTTTGCCTCCACTTGCATCAGAGATACTGCTGCATGCCAGGGTCAAAAAGTTCCGTACATCCAAGAAGTCGTCCCCGCCCACCACGATCAATGGTCAAGCTAGCTCAAGGACAAGGCGTAGCCTCGATTATAATTTATTGCTATGAGCAGAAAGAGGTCCACCGAGCGGTGGACTTGAACATGTACATCTAGCCGTTCTGCCCGTACGAATCACGGAATAACCAGGTGCGTAAAAAATACAGATTGAAGAAAGTCCCGAGTCATGGCCAGCCAGACCCCTCGCACATCGACATGCAACGTCGAACAAACGTCAAACACGAAGGACCCTTCGGTGATCAGGTGAGCGACTCGCGTGAGGGATTTCAATCAATCTTGGCTCACCATGTCTTACACAATGTATACGGTTTCCGGAACCCGCGCAAGCAGATATTCCGTGTTGTCCGGGCCACCCGGATTAATCTTGTTCAAGTCATAACCATCACCGTAATCATAGTGATCCCAGGCCTTTCGAGAAACGCGACGGTATTGAGGAATGTTCCTGGGACCACATTTGAGGAGAATGATCATGAAACACCTTGTGTGTCCAGGACGATTACAGCCATATGTACCAAGAACTGCAACTTTGAAGAGGGAAGAGGAGGGCAAAGTCTCGTCGACAATGGCTTTGACCTGGATGGTGTCATTGATCACAAAGTAGTCCCGTGTTGAGTGCGTAATTCGTGTGCAATCGTGTAAGATCACAGAGATGCGGAGACCACTGTTTGTAAACATGAAAGTGTGATCCACGAATGAGTGAGAGCTATTGTTTTGACCCATAGCTTTCCATAGATGCTCAGTACTGAGACTGAATGCATGATTAAGATGTCCATATTCATCCTCACAACATGCAGGGCCGGGAGTTTCGGAAAAAGGGTTACTGGGTAGCATTGAATTGAAAGGTGATGGTTCCTGGTCTTGCCAGAAGAATATACCTCGATCATTGCTTCTCTCTGCACAGGCCACTTGGAGTCGGTAAAGGGCAGAGTCCCGCCCTTCTCCGTAAGCGGGGGTGAGGACAATGCCGAGCAGGCCAAGTAGGCAGTAGGCAGCATCTTCGGGAACAGTCGTATCGCGATAACGCATGTATCGAAATATCATACGAGCATTGTCGGCTGAAGGCTTGTAGTGGAGGAGATCGTAGGCGGAAAGCTCTAAGTATCATATATCATCGGTGACGTCACATATCAGGATAGGAAGGCAGCCAAGGCTTCTTACCCCAAGCGTGGTCCCTCAACCATTGCCCCATAAAATCGAACCCGCCACTCGGCTGTTGATCCCAAAGTGTATATGCTTCGTCGTCCGAAGCACCAGAATTGCATTCCCACTGACTGGGTCTTTTAAGCATCTTCGATGATTTTTGGGCATCGTATGGGCTCCATACTTGCGCCAGCCACTGTTCCTCCTCTTTGGTGTCTGCTGAAAATGCTCTGTGCCAGTCTTGATCAAAAAAGACCAATTTTTTTGGTGCAATGAGCTCTTGTAGCGTCCACCCTCGATATAGCCACTGGCCGGTGTGATGTCCGTGTTGTAGGTAGACAAAGCAGACATATGCAGATGCATACCACGCATACATGGACCTGATTGACTCGTCCAGCTCGCTGCTGCTTGACTTGTCAATGCACACCGAGTCCATCCAAACATACCTACATCCATGGGTTTTCGCGGTTTTACACAGCCCCGCGAACTTGGGGTCCCATTTGAGATCGCCAGGGTCAGTCATGACATCCCGGTAAGTCAGTTCGTTTGCCCCCCATGTGTGCGACAGGATGGCCAATCGCATCTTCGCCTCTGCGAGCTCGTCCATCTCTGTTTCGAATGCTTCTTTATCTTGCCAGCGGTTAGATAGATCCCTGCCTTCGCACGCTTTGGCCAGTTCCGCATCCATCAGATGGAAAGCTTGACGGCGTGTAACAAAGGAGGTGGTTTGAAGGTCAATAACACGGATAGGTAGAACCGAGGAGTATTTCTCCACTGCCGTGCTGATGCTATTGGATTTGAACTGCCGGATAAAGATGTTTGCTGCGTCTAACCTCAAAGAAGTGAACATACATTGGATAACCATTCGTTTGCTTCCCTTTCTTGCCATGTCAACGCCCTTGGAGGGGGAGAAGGAGGGGGAGGAGGATTGAGAAGCTGACCGTAATTTAACAGATTATATCATGGCAGACGACTTGACTCACCTTTCGGAGGGACTCTTTCATGATTGGTGGGAGGGATAACGTGGAGATAACTCGTCGATAGCTGACTTGATTTTTGTGGACGGAAATGCCCTCGAGAGATACCATGGTGTTCCTCTTCTTATTGGCGTTGATTCAGAGCTGTTTGAGAAGGTAAGGAAGAAACGACTGCACCGGAACGCATCAAATGAATCGCACACCGCCCACGCATTCTCTAATGTCGAGTCAAAGGGAACAGCCTGAGTTCCTGTGACATCGCCTTGAGTCCCATCGAACGGAGTACGGGTGGGTGAACCGTTCCAGAAAAGTCCACGATAGGAATCCCCACCTTCACGGCGCAATTCGTCAATTCCTACGATAGACTACACGGCCCAAATCGACGGGTCCCTTTCACATCGTGGAGGTTCTATTTATAGTCGTGCAGCCACATCGAACAGCTTGAACGTTCTATCATCACGAAGACGCTGGAGGCGAAGGCGGTGTCGTATTGATGCTTCAACTCGTTGGAATTCGGATAGGAAGCAGTACCAGAAGGAAAGTCATCTTGTACAGCCGTCATCGCCTCATTGTAAATTGGAAGTCGCGATGAGCAGCTTCGAAAGGTTCCCGGAGTAGTAGAACAGCCAGAGGAGACGCCGTCATGTCATGAAATACGGTGGCGGGCATCACAAGGCATCACAAGGGTCAAGTGTACACAAGACCGGAGGCAACACGTTATCTTTTTGCAGAGTCTACGTAGCGACAGTAGTGTATAGAAGACGTGTAGGCGAGTTCGATGTTAAAGTCCAGAAGTGTCGCAGGGTGCGCCAGCCAGAGAGGAAAGGGGATTGGAGGGACGACGACACCTCAGCCGTAGGAAAGAAGCGAACGTGCATGGCCGCACTACATGCTAGAGCGGCTGTTATACACGCGTGGCTAGCATGAGCACGATGCGGGGATTGCAAGGTGGAGAGGTACGTACGGAGAGCCGTGCTAGTGTCCCCATTGCAGACAACCAGTTCGTCGCCGTTTTCTCGTGGGTGATTTGAATCTTGTCGACGTGACATCTAAAAATAAATGGGTTCGCGCACGCTTGAAGCCGGCTTTCCTGTATTGTTCTTGGGTCATTCACAGCTTCCTAATCAGCAGACGAAAAAAGAAGCGGGTAAGACGCACCAACCTTACAGATGACCGTGTACTAACCCCCAGAGGAAAGAGGTCTGTAGAGACCTGAATTTCTCGTGACGCTGGATATGTTCCCGAGGTTGACGGAGATTTCTGAGAAGTCTTAGTTATCAGCACGAGCTCAGAGAAAAGTGGGTGGTACTTGCGTAAACTTGATGGACGTGTAGTCGATCTTGAGGCTTCTTGAGGCTGCCTCGAGGTCAAAGAAATATCAAGACCCTCGCATTGCATCTTAGTTCCATGGGGACTCAGGAGAGCTGCAACGGTGCGAAAAATGAGAAGACCAGTTCAAGCAGCGGGGAGGGTGACGTTCATGACAGTGAGAGGCTAAGAGAGCAGAGCAAGGGCTTTGGAAATCTTGAAGTAGTGGTATTGAAGGAGAACGATGAGTTGGGGATGGTTCCAAGCGTCTGGCGCTTACAATATTCCGGTATTTGCACACCGGTTTTGGTGTGCAAAGCAAGAAACACAGCCACTCGACTCTTCCTCTCAACTTTGCTTCCCATAACCGAATGACGCGTTGGGTACGAAACATGCTTACGATAGTCGCGCTTTTCAAGCCCTCTTCAGCAATGCTCTGAGTTCAAATACAACCTGGACGCTGCGTCTTGGACGATCTGGCGGCCTGGTCGTTTGAGTAGCCTTGGCGCCGTGAAGAGCAGGAAAAGATAATAGGGATGCTTTGCTGAATATGGCCTGGATGCGACGTTGAAATCTTGATGATTGACATGTCATGTCCTCAGACGAAGGTGAGTCTTTACCTCGTCAGTTTCTTGAGTTCAGAGTAGCTGAACTGGCCTTTTGTTAGCTTCATATCTTCCCAGAATCGTCTCCAGCAGTTTTGACGCTCTCGAGGCTGAAGTTCCGCTGGGAAATTTTTGTGCCATGGCACCGAAATCAACTCCTCGAGACCATCGATCCCGTATTCAGCCATCTGATCAGGAAGCTTGTTCGTGGAGCTTTCAGGTCGATTACCCAGATGAACTGAGGCGACCAGATGAGGGAGGTGCAGGTTTGGATACCGAGTACGTCATTCGTAATTCTACGTCCATCCCATTTCCTCACCTCACCTTTGTCTTTTGGAAACTATAGTATGCCTTTGGGGACCGCTCTCTTTCTATGGATGTCGATGACCCTTCGCTCCCATTCCCTCGCAAAATCTGGGATCCTTGTGCGTTGTCGTGTCTTGGGGGTCTCGCCGAAACGGTCATCACCGCCCACGACGTTTCCCTGGGCGTCTGCGATACTGATGCCCCCATCTCCCGGTAGCTACTCCTTACCAGCCTTATCGCTTGAGTGGATGTGGCTTCGAAGAAGAATTGGAGATGTACACATCACCGATCTCCCAATTCAACGATGCTCTCCAAGGATCGATGCGCCCATCATCCTAGGTTCCCTTCCTTGCCATTTATCTCCCACATCTCCTCTTTTGCGAGCCACTCTCAGCAGCCACTCCCACTGCATACGCCAAAGCAACCCGTCAACTGGCAGGAAACCGACATCCAGATGGTTTGGCCAGACGCTTACCGTCATAACGAATCGATGCTCCAAGATTTCCTATTCTCGAGAGGAACTTCACCGCCAAGCAGTCGATTTCGTGTATTGGAATACCCTAGAGGCGCCCTCCCTCACCATCTCCACGTTCTCCTCATTCCCATTCGTTGTCTTTGCGCCCGCACCCCTCCCGACCCTTTCCGTGTTTTTCTTCGAAATCGGTGTCGCCTTCGGAGCTACATCGCACCTTCGCAAAGTCACATATGGACATTGAGCCCATTGTGCTCTGGAGCAAGGAGAATATTCACAAGAGTGGCACCTCTCCCCCTCCCAGGTCAGCTCATCACTGATTAGACGCATGCGACCTGTCTTGGTGCTGCTGCATTCGACAGCGCGACAGAAGAGGACGTGTGTACGAGAAGCGGGAGGTGGTGTCAGAGGGGATTGAGGTACACGAGCATCAGTCATGGCCTTAAAAGCAAACTCTTCTGCTTGTCCATCCATTCTCGTTATCCTTTTCATCTACCACATCCCTTCTGACATCCTGCGTTTTCCGCTCTTCCTTGGCCAACCGCGAATGCAGGGCTCATGTCCCGCTGTTATCGCCATTGTCACGCAGGAGACCTACCTGGGAAATTTGCTAGGGTTTGGTTTTGACCCCATCCTCACCACCAATCGCTCTTCTCTTCATTTTTTTTTCGCTATTCCCAGTCGACCATCGGACATGTCATACCTCGTAGATCAATCGGCGTCGCTCGACTTTGTCTTCTTTGGGTCTCAACACCGGGTCGAATGCTAGGGAGAACGATGACAACGCGTTTCCACGCCCATTCGGCGTACCCGTCGCTGACGGGCGTAGAACGATACTGGAGCTATGTTTCAAGGAACAACACATTCGACCAGCAGATGCCGAACAGGCGTGATGGACTCGGAAGCTATGGGGAGGATGCAAGAATCGTTGGGGGAGCATTGTCATGCCCGCGCTGCGTGTACCACTCTCAACGTTGCACCCCACGCTGTAGGTTTGGGACTGGTGGTCTCACGAATGGGTCGAGCTTCGATGAATGTCGTTGCCACTTGGCTCGGGTGACTCAAGATCGTGTAGTACACACACGAGTGACCTCCATACGATCAGCGCGCCTCGATCCATCCCACAGGGATCCCTTGTTTGATCCCATCGATTCGTTTACACCCTCCCCATCCCCAGCCCTTTCTACATCCATCGTTGGAATGACTCTATCTCATTTTCTAAGCGCCATCGTAACGCACCCCATTTGATTCTACGCACGTTTCACCTAAACATTGCTGGTGGATATGCAACACACGCGGAGCTGTGGGATACCTTTGACTAGGAGACGTCGAGGAGGCGTGTTGGAATGAACTATGGTGGAGAAGAAAGATGACAGTGTGTGGCCCTGGCGATGTGTTGACGTTCAGTCTCAAGGTGTACGTTCGGGAGCCCAGGTCTCATGGACAGCGCGACCTTTCGAAGAATATTGTCGCTCACTGCTGCCTTTTGGAGGAATCCTGGAGTACACACATGACCTGTCGGTACTTTTCTTTTCAATTTGTCAACGGACATCTTGCTTCCGTACTCCCGCTACGTACTGTCATCACATCGTCTCGTACCTCTTCGTCCCTTCCCTACGACGCGTCTCTGTTTTCTGTCGAGGGCACTTTCAGACACTGTAGAGTAGAGTACCCTCACTACGCCATACGTATCCTGGTTAATGCAGCTGGGTCAGGGCAGGAACGTCGTCTTGGCGACGATTCTTCAACCTCCTGGGATTGCTCACAGGAGGCTCCTGAATGGGTGTCGCCAACCCGTCTTGCGTCACTCTCTCCATCCCCACCATCTCAGGGAACAGGGAGCATGAATCTATCTGGCCGTGGCTCTCCCTCTACCTTTCCCACTGAAATACTTCATATGGTGGTCACTGAACTCAGCAGATCAGCAGATCGCAGAATTCTCTACCCATCGCTCGTCGTCTCCCATCAATTTCATCAACTTGTCATTCCCTTTCTCTATGAGTCTATCACCTTACCACCGGCTCTTTCAGCGTACGATCACTACTTGGAGCGCTTCAACCCTACAACTACAATCTCAACGCAATCCAGATTCGACAAGTTTCTCGCGACCATCTCTCGACATCAAACCTTGGCATCGCATGTCATCACATTCATCAACTACGAGTACGGAAAATCATCTATAGCTGATTGGAGCTCGATCAAGCAGGCTTTGGCTCGTTTCAGCCGACTAAAACGCTTGCATGTTCTCCCCCATTCTACCATTGAGGGTTTTGATCTCGCCCAGATATTCCCTCATCCAGTCTCATTGACACATCTCGTCTTCCAATACTTGTGGACAGAGGATATCTACGAGCTTATCCGCGCTCAGCCAAGTCTGGAATACATCAGCCTCGGACACGCTGAGCAAACAGTCTCTTTATCAACACTTCCTCCTGCCATGCTTCCCAACTTGACGTCCCTCACCTGCGACGGGTGCTTCCTTAGTAAACTCGGGGAATCACCGCCTATAAAGGAACTTTACCTTCGCTGCACCTCGGGATTTACTCTCCGTGGAGTCACGGTGCTCGAGATCCTCCGGAACGTTCGATATCTGTCGCTTCCCATTGACATCTTTGAAAGCACCGCAGGGAACTGTGAGCGGGTCGAGTTTCTCTGGATCAATTCCTGTGTGCGTTGATCCCCAAGTAGCCCTCCGCTGGCTTTTGCTTGAGAGCTCTAACCTATGAATTCTACTTAGGACGACGTCGACAATGGGTTCCTCGCAAGAATGCCCTCTCGCACCCTCAAGTACCTCCGTTTCGAACCGGCCATGATGGAAATCAACGACATCGAGTTACCCTGGGAGGTGTTCCCTGATCTCACGGTCATCGACATTGACTGTCATATCTTTGGGGACACCACTCGGATCGGTCGCGGTACTTGTCAAGAAGATGGAAGGAGAATTCGCATTCCGCAGGTGGAAGAGTTCGAGCATTGGCATGAGGTTTGTATGGATAGCTTTGAGGTTCCACTTGAGAGGAAAGGTGACCCGGAAGGCGAGTACTTTGAGTGAATTCTCCCTTCTGACGGAAAGCTCATGCGTTATTTGACGCATAGAGTGGAAATGGGTGCCCCACCAGATGACGAGTTCCATGTGACTTTCCCACTCGGGAGACATATCGGTCATTAGATAGACTAATAAACGAAGAGATTTAGAGTAGGACAAGTACTCTACATACATGTGGGTGTAATGAGCGAGTCCTACTCTATGTTATAGAGTACTGTACACCATTTATACAAGATAACGGCTGACTTCATGTCTGTAAAAATATATAACAAAGAATAGTAAGTACGGGGGACATTCGAGGACACCTGCCCCATGCTGCTGGAGCCTGAAGGTGAGGCCTTGAGGTCGTAAACGCCATTCGTGCGTTTACAGTATAACATAGTCAAAGTTATCCAAAAATGGCACGGGAGCTATTCTCTGCGAAGCCCTGGTAGACTCCTCATGAAGATGGGTAAAGAAGGTGCTGGTTTGGGGAGAATGAGGCGTCACATTCGGTCTCAGCCCTCCTAGACGACTGACAGGGGTCCCCTACTGTCATCGAAGGACGAACACTGAGACGACCCTTCACATCCACACGAAAGCCGGACGCAGAGGGTTGTAAGTCCTGTTGAAGTTGCCTATCACTACACCAAAGTATCAAATGCCCAGAGGGTGGTTCACATTGTACTACACATTCTTCGATACAAGGCTAAATTGAGTGCGCATTTTCGCGTGAACTCAGAAGCGACAATCGATTTCGATGACTTGAGTGTGGTAGGCCAGACATTTCTGGGTGTGACAATGAAGTAATAGCTATGGAATCATATTGGAATTAAACGACTCACTGTGGTGGAATCTTCGTCGTTGACTTCGTGGACCGATGCTTCACATCCTAAGTTACGCCGCGGCAATGAGTACATAATTTGTGAACGCTGGCAAGGCTCAATAAAGCATACCAAAAGACACTAGCCCATGCTGCGGCAGGCAAAATACCGACAAACCCACGAAAGGGAAATTATCGTAGGGTTTCGGCTATGAGAGTTTGGTGATTAAGATAAATTCAACTCGAATATGGACGTGTCGAAGTCCTCACATCATTACTAGTGATGGCCCATTGGGTGCCTTGAATATCGTTCAAAAAACCTCGTTGTTCTTCCCCATCTCGTAGACCAAGACTTTCTTCAAGCTGGGCGCGAAAGGTGAAAATTTCATTCGCGTTATCCTTGAACATTTGCATGTCTTGACAGAACTCAATGTCATCTTCAAGGGGATTGTATTTAGTTCAAGCTCGACGAGCGAGGGAAAAGACTCACTACCCAACGGTGGCAGCTGGGAGATCGCCGCAGAGTCAGGTGGGGAAGATATCATGGTCACATTATACCGATATTCCAACCCCTTTGCAGCAAGTTCACCCATACGCGCTGAGCCATAGTGGAAGAGAACAACATATATACGCCCCCCTTCTTCGGCAAACGTCTTTCCAGGTCGTGCATTGACCGTATAGACATAAGCGTCGATGCGCCACGTGAGGGTTTCGAGAAGGATCCAGACTTCATGGCCAAATATGACGTCCATGAGCCAGCGTATTTTTTGAGTTTCCATCACGGTGATCGCTTGGCTGTAAGGCAAATAAGTAAAATACGAGTATAAGTAAGGTAAGTGGTGTGAAAGATAAAAAGGATATGATTCAGTCCAGTAGCGACGAACCTGCGCCAGTAGTTTGCGTCTTGAGGAGGTTCAAGAGTGCTAACCCGTTTTGTCGGGGGAGAAGGCGTGGGCCGAGTAAGACCTTCGTCTTCTGGCGTTTCGCTGAATCGAACTTCGTTGCCTAGCTTAGCGATGATTGCGTCACGTACATTCTGCGATGAAAGGTCGGACATAGCTGTGGGTTTCGAGGTTGAGGATTACTTCGATAGATTATGAATTCGTACGAGCTGCCTTTAAATACTCCGAGAGCGTCTCGACCAAGGACAACAAGGGATAAACCTCAAAGCAAATATGTTGGTATGGGTAACCTATGGCTCGTTGCACAGAGGGGGGAAACATCAAAAGGAAACGATTAAGCTCACAAGTTCATTGTCGTTGTTCGCTTCATGTGCACTTGACAAAGCCCAGCAAAGCCAGAGGTCAGCCGTCGCCGACGATCCACTGGATAAAGCCATACAAGAGTCGAAGGGAGGCTGTTGGGAAGAGAAACGTAGACTCGCAGTTTAATCTTGCAGTAAGGAGGCTGTGAATTAATGATTGTCAGAGTCGAAATCGGGTTTTAGGTGGTACGAACCCATGTGATTGGTCTCTGACATTGGGTTTGAAGGATGCTTTGACCGTAAGATTAAACCGTAAAAAATGAACAATCCCCTCATCGTTGTCAGCCAGTATAGTCTGATGACGTAGAGATTCTAGAGTACCTCATGCATTGATGTATATGGGAATAGGACGGTGAAATCGAGTCCCCGCAGAACGTGCCAGCAACGTACTTTAAGCATCGCCCAAGACACACCGGAAAATCCGATCATCCTTCGGCAATCCAGAAGGGTGATATCAAAAGTTTATTCTGTGCTATGTGCCGTGCCATGAGTTTTTTTGTGTTCGCCGCGCTGATCTACGAGGTTTCAAGAAAGCCAACGTGCAGAAATGAGGCGAAAAGAATGTTCTCGCCAAGCTTCACTCACTACTGGCTACGGCAGCCAGACACTGTTTTCGCCGATCTGGCCCCCGGTTTAATTAGGCCTATCACAGGAAGGCACGGACAAGGTTAACTGTGGTCATAGAATGAACTATACTAGGGGATATTCAACGGCCGGGTGACTCACAGAAGCGTAGAGTTAGATTGAACGCTTGCGTTGGAGCCACAATATCCTTCCCGAATGGGGTTTGTGAACATGTAGAGGCATGTCGTCGGTGACAACAAGGAAGGCTCTCGCAAGGGCCCTTCTCTGCGCAGTTAGGCGGGGGTTTCAGGCAGACCAGAATCTAGACAAAAAGAAGCTCAACACCACCTGATAGAGTAAAGGCGATTGAACGATGCGAGATAGCTGGATGCACGAAGTACTCACAGGTTTCTGGTTGACACATTTTGAACCGCGTGGACACGGTATCCAATTTTGTTTCGATGAGTCGGATCGTCAGTTGCGCAGAATGGGAAACTCTACGGCTAGATAGTTTTCCCCTCCTCCATCCTGCTCTTCTTGAACCTAAAAGAAGAAACGGGTTTGAGCAGCGATCGTCGTAGGGAGAACACCACGGATGAAAGTTTTTGTTATTTGATACACCGGTGCGAATAGCAGGTCAGCTGGAGAGGTCAGATGAAAACAGGGAAGAAAGAGACACGGGGGGAGAGAGAACGGAGCAACCAACGGCTCGGAGGGGTGTTCCGCGTTCCAGGGAAGTTCACCTCATCCTGACTGGGACGGGCGAGGGCGAGAAGTAGACGGTTATGGATGTTGCATGAGCATAGAATAAAAGAGGCAAAACAGTCCATGATTCGATGGGTACGGTACAGATCTATCGAGTTGCGATGAACGGCTTGAAACCTGGAACGAAAACTCTTCATGAGCAAGGTCGATCCATTGGAGGGCATCAAGACACACACTACACTGAGTCGTCGTCGCCAGTGCCCACTCTTGCCTGTTCGATACCGTCAAGTAGCGACTCATGCCAATTGTTAAAAATATCTCCATTGATACGCCCACGCCCACTGCTCGGATGGTTGGATCCACGCGTGTAGCGAATGGTTCCTTCAATGCTGAGAATATCAATCATGAGGAGAGCCGGTACGCCATTGAATAATTTCCGACGACTGGAAGATGAGATGTTGTGGCCAGGGAAGCGGAGATATTGAACCGTCTCCAGGGACAACTCAAGAATTTTATCGGTGCTGATAGGATCCTAAGAACATTGACATTCACCGTCAGAAACTAGGACATAGGTCGCGACAACCGAACGCCGCTGGTACATGAATACACGCACCGTAATCCAGAGAAATTCAACAACATCGCAGAAAGGACTGAATGTAGCAAGCATGGGTAGTGGGCAAAGCAAGCTTTTCACAGTACGAAGAAGCTCGAGAGGTGTGTTGCTACTATTATATAGATGGACACCCCTGGCTGGCGCAATGGAAAGGTGCTCAAGGGGAGCCGAAGTGTCGAGTTTGCTGAAGAAGCAGAGACGACAGTCAAGAATCTTCAGTTTAGGAAGACTGATGGCCGGAAATCCACAGGCTAGGGATTTAGTTTCCGGGGAGACGCCCGCAATAGCCAAGTACTCTAGGGAGGGCTGCGAACGGATAAAGTTGTATACGGTTTCGTTCCATCCGGCGAGAAAGGTGAAATGAGTTAGCTGGATGGACTTATGAACGTTCTGGACGGTGGGGACAAGGATAGCGGGTGGGATCAAGTACAGTCGCAGCAGACGCGATAATAGAGGAAGAATCTTCTGTATTGAGTCCCATTCGTGCACAGTAGAGTACTCCTTTCCATGCGAAATGAAAGTCTTGATATACGTCGCTAGTCTGGGTTTAAGAGTGAGGGCCTCATGCAGTCGCATGAAGCTGCCGCGTTGGGGGAAAATATATGTTCTGGGGTGAGCGTGCGAGGTCGGGAACGAGAACTTGGTGACGGCCATGGTGGAGATGGACTCATAAAGCAGCGGTATTGCACTGTTGTAGAAGGACCGAGAAACACGGAGGATTGGGAGAAGAGAGTTGCGGTACGGCGTGTCGGTCCCAACCTCGTCGACAATGAGCCGTACGATTTCCGGCGGGATGTGGTGGGACTTTCTCACTGTGACGGCGCGTGAATCTTGTGTTTAGTCAGGGAGTATACGGTAATAGTGGGACTTACACGTCTGAGGGACCATTGCGCCAACGGGGAAAAAGAAAGGCAAAACCAACACGTGGCGGCGATTCGGAATCAATAAGTACCCATTTTCTCAATCTGAGTGTGAGAAAGATTCTTCCCACAGTCAGTAAGAACCGTTCTGGACACTCCACCCAGGGCCGTTATGCGACGCTTCGCGAAATATGTCAGAATATCCGAGTTGAGAGAATCTCCCTTCTTCCCCGGACTTCTAGGACACTGCGTCGCACTCGTATACGTCACAGTCTTTCAACAAACACCGAAAGTCCTGACCGGCACCCCCAGGCAACCCCCCAAGTCTACATTTCGCTGATTGTCAATTTCAACTCCTCTATCACCCCTTCAGCCAGTCCCCTCCATACCGGGAACCCGTCCTGATGGAAGGGAGGACCGTTAACCTCGCCCTCAGTCATCCATGATATTACAAGAGCACCACGAATCAGTCGGCGAACTCTGGGATAATCTGACATGGCACCGCCAAAATCAATTATCGCCAAGGCTGGGAAGCGATCAAAGATAGATGGGTCATACGAGAAATTGAGGTGTCTGTATTCCAGACAGATGTACCTTAGGGCTGATGACGAAATGGAAAGGATTGGTTTAAAGGTGTGGGTCTACGGCGATAATGTGTGTACTTCTCAGCCCGGTTGTTGAGGATGAGAAATTAGATCAGTATACGCACCCTTATGGTCCATAAGTACTCTAGGCCGTCGCAGTAGCTAACGAGCTTCTCCAGCACATGCAACGAGCACTTGAGGGAACGGATGCGCCGAATGATATGGATCGGGATGATTTGTACGTTTCCACGTCTGTCGTTTGGAGTAATGCTCAGCGTAAGATCCTCTATTGGAGGTGATCCGTCCAGTTTGTTGAGAAAGTGGACGCTGCTGTCGAGGAAATTGAGTTGAGGAAGGCGAACGTTGGGCAGGTGCTCAAGGACAGTTTCGGACGAAATGCGCCCGAGCCTAAGGTATCGAAGGTTTGGTTGAAGCAAGATTAAGTTGTATGTTTCTTCGGTACAGTCGCTACGGATGACGAGATGCGTTAGACTGACGGTTTGAGGTATCGGGGGAGGTTGATGGGGTATAGATAAGCAGCGCAAACGGGGCAAAGAACAAATAAGTTCTTCGATCACCTTCCACTTGTCGTCACCGTAGTAGTATCCCATGCATAATATCAGAGTTTTGGTATGCTCCGACAATCTGGGATTATGGATAGGCGATCGGTAGAGTGGGGAGAGATTATTGGGAAGGATTCGCGTTGACGGCGGGGAAGGCGGCGCTCGGTATGGAGGTTTGACGGCGCAGATAGATTCATAGAGGAGAGAAGTCCCAATCTCAAAGAAAGCCTTAGAAACAAGGAGTAGAGGTAAAAGAACGTTGCGATCTGGAGGTTGGTTGCTGAGATCAATGATGATGATTCGAAAGATTTCTGGCGGGAAAATGGGAGGCACTATATGACACGGAGGGCTGGACAGTCAGAAGAATTCGATGAGCTCGGAGCTGGGCGAACTTACTGGGTCGTTCGCAGGCTCTCTACGGGGATGATTCGGAAGAGTCTGAGAGGGACAGGTAAAGACTACCGCGGATTCATAACTGATCGTGAGAGTCCCATTTCTCACAGTCACAAAATCCCTCATCAACCTTTCCCTCCGTGGACGGTCAGTACTTCAGTGACCAGACTGGGCATTTCGTACTTTGCTGTTGGGGATAAATTCGAAGTCACGAGCAAGGAGACGGCCTGTCTCGTGATGAACGTTTGACGTAGACAAGGACGAAAACATCTGAAATCACATTCCCCGAAAAAAAAAACATAAATGACTCTCCTCAACAGAACGGACGTCGGACAGAGACCAAGGTCACCGGCCAGATCATATGGCAGTTCCTTGAGCCTCGTGTACGTCCTCTTCTACCTTCTCGTGCCATACCTGGAACCCATCCTCATGGGCATGAGGCCCGTCTACTTCGTTCCTATCTTCCAGCGCAGACAAGAGACTACCTCCGCGAAGTGTTCGGTAGACTCTGGAGCAGTTGTACTTGGCAATACCAATATCCACGATCACCAACGCCGGAAAGCGGGCGAAGATAGTCGTACTGTCAGAATGAGTGATGGGACAGAACCCCATGCAAATGTATTTGAGAGCCTTGGATGGGATGGAGTATATCGGCTCGATCTGTGCGTTTGACTGGATGAGGTTTACACGCAGTAGGGTGCTTTGATTAGTATGGGGGTTGAGGAGAGAGAAAGGTAGCGAATACTTACGCCGGAGACAAACACATACTCCAGTGCTTCGCAGTAAGGGCCGACCTTTTGAAGCAAGGAAAACGAGCACTTGAGGGAACGTATGCGACGAATGATGTGGACAGGGATGATTTGAATGTCCGCTTGAGCGAGGGCCCGAGTACTGTTCAGCACGAGGTGCTCTAATGGCGGAGATGCAGCGATTTTGTTGAAGAAATGAAGGCTGCATCTGAGCGTTCTAAGTTGGGGGAGGGTGACATTAGGCCATGGCGCCAGCGCAACCTCGAACTTTACGGATCCAAGCACGAGGTATTGCAGAGTTGGTAAAAGGTGGGGGTAGTTGCACACGTCGCCTCCAGATATGTTTTGTATGACGAGATGCGTTACCTGAGCGGTTCGTGGTATAAAATGCAGCGGAGGTGACTGAGCAAGACTAGTGCTAGCCAGCCGCTTCAAACGGGTCGAGCATGAGAGGATCCCTTCGATGTACTTCCACGCATTAGGGGAATTAGAGCATTCGTCGGATATGATCAGGGTCTCTAGGTTTGTTGACAGTATGGAATTTTTGGTAAGTGCGCGGTGAAGTAGGTGGCATTTGTTTGCGAGCATTCGTGTTGCGGGATAGCGCGGTATTCTGAGTGGACTACCGCCAACGCATATAGACTGGTATAGAAGTGGAGCGCTGAGCTCGAAGAATGTCCTAGAAACGAGCAGGAGGGGGAGGAGGACGTTGCGGTTCGTTGTGTGGGTGGGGTCGATAAAGTCCAGGATAATCATCGAAATGATTTCCGGCGGAAAATTGGGGGACACTAGATAGCAAGCATCGGCCAGTACTTCAGTCGTGGTATCAAAGTGCTATGGGGCATGTCTTACTTTTTTGTTTCTCTTTTCTTCCTCAAACACACTACCGTGGACACGGTTACACGGTGGGCAGAGCTCTACATGAACGGTCAGGAACAGAAACAATCTTTTGAAATTTTTGTCAAGTTCAATCTCTCTAGTGATCGTGGGAGCCTCATTTCTCACAGTCACTAAATCATTAATCCATCAACCTCAATGACGCGCAGTGCTTCCCCTTCTTTTCACTGCTCCCATTTTCGCCCCCAGTCACGACTATATAGCTTCTATGTCCACCCATACACAAGAAATACGCCTTGAAGGCACGATACTGCTCTACAGATCGTCCAACCGATAGGACCTGAGTTGAGGTCAGTGTTGCTCCCGCACACGCCGTATTTTTTTTCTGAGTCAGAGTCTAATGCTTTTTAATTATCTAGCTAGGCCACCTGCACACGCTATCAACTGACCACAGCCATCCAACTCTCCCCGAGAACTCTCCTTACCGAACACAAGCTAAGGAAGAACGCGCCGGCTGGAACTTGGAGGTTGGCTCAAGGACGTCGACTACGACGGGTGCTACAGGAATCCGGACGACATACGACGGTATGTCCCGTAAGTTTCCCTCCAGTTACAACACGCTGATGATCCCCTTTTCTATGCTAGGTATCCACTATATTCGAGTCTTGGCTGCTCTCCCAGAGCTCCGGCTTGTTTCGGTCGTGAGCTTTACCAGTATCACGCAGGTACGTCTCACACAGAAGCCCCCATTCGTTGTCAGCTCATTTTACGCTTTCTAGAAGTCCCTTCCTGGGATTGAGCTCTCCGTCGATACCTGTCCGTAGCGCGACTAGTGGTCCTTCATGGTAAAGTGTCTGCATTGGTGAACATTTTGTCGCGATCGAGTCCTCAAACACTTACGAATACTTTTTGAAGTCTTTTTCTCTCGCTGCTCCTCTCCTACACCCGAAGCAACTTCCAACGAAAACCTCCATCAGTCAGAAGGGTCGACGTGGTAGAGTCTAAAGGGACTGGCCTCTTTTCCTACCCATGACGCCACACGAACCCTCTCCCTCGGTGTCCTAGTGCTGCGCGTTGACGTTGGTGGTCAGCCCTAGATCCAGCCCTAGATCTCGCCTGGGGTTCCGATGTGGTTGTCCCCAAATCAGCTCGGATTCCGCGTGCGCTTCTTCGGATGCCATCGAATCCGATACAATACTATGGCCCCCATTCCACGCCACCTCCGCAGTACCTAGCTACTCTACTAGCTACCTTACACATCGCCATCTACCATGCATCCTGTGCTTTCTCGGTCTATTCTGCCATCAAGACTCTGTGCTACTGCACCTTCTCATCCTCGAGTTTCGCTGTACATCGTACCTGACTAGTGACTAGTTGACTTTCCATTGCTCCTTCGCACTGTTGACTTACGGACACTATCTGTACTCTGTCTCGTACGTACGTCGCTATGTTACTTACCTTCATTCCTTATGCCCCGTCTTATACCCTCGTAAATTCAGTTGTAGGTCATGACAAGACTTTTCGTCTGATGTAGAGTACAACGAGGTCACACGTACGGAGTACCACTTCATTTCTACAGCACCAACTTCGCAGGAGCGTCGACTACTGTCGAAGGTGGTCAATCCCAAAAAATGAACTTTGTATCCTACTTCACTAATGATGGGGCGCGCGATGCTCTGCTGTTGTTTTCATGCTGTCCATCCCGACGGATAGCAAGATGCACAATGAGCCGGTCATGCTGCGCCTCATCCAAGTACGGCATCCTTGTCTGTTCTTGGATTGATCCAAGCTCCCGTAGTCATCAGGAATTGTTCGCGCCCGCTTACAACCGCGCCTCACGACGCCTCGTCGCCTTGTCTGCTATCTTCGAGGGTTATAAAATTACATCCAACTCGTTCATCACCATCAGCGTCACTCACTATTACTCCCAACACCACTCCTCCAAACTCCAAATCAACTCAACCCCCCAACCCTCCCAAGCATCATCACATGTCTCCGAACCATTTCGATCAGAATGTCCAGGTTGTCCAGCACAAACGAGCGCAGACGATAACCCAGTACCCAGATGGCCGTGTCGCATACAGAGAGACTGAGAAGATAACCACCACCGGGGCCCAGTTCGACCCTCATGCTTCCCCCAGACTCGGGCCACAAAAAGCATCGCTCATGGAGCGCGTACTCATTGCTGGAAAGAACAAACTTCTTGGTAGCTCCGATGACGCTTCTCCAAGACCTGGTCGACCCAGACGTCGGGATCAGAGCCCAAGGATAGCGAACCGTGAATATAACGATGACGAACTGGTTGCTGCTACCAACGCACTCTCACTCCATCCATCTCCTCATTCGCCTGGAGAACAGCGCCAGTTTCTTCCACCTCTGTCACCGCTGGGACCGTACTCGCCACTTTATGCACAAGCTCAGCTCTCGCCTCTTGTAAGTCCTCAAAATCGACATCGCCAACTTCAACCTCCAGCTTCTCCAGCTCCAGTCATCCCTATGATGATGCACTCACCTCAGCCGCCGCCATCTCCTGTCATTCCATTTTACCCAGTGGGTAATCTACCCGTGGCTGTTGCTTCGTCGACAACCGCCTACTATCCTACCGGACCACCTACATACGTGACCCCAGCTCCGGTCAACCCTCATTCACCTCTCCGTGCATCGTTCGTGCCTCCGCCCAGTCCCCTGGTAGGACATAACGCCCACAACATGACCGGAAATCAGGGATATATCCGGCCCCCAGTTTCCCCTCTTCATCAAGCGCATTTTGCACCGAATCACGGCGCGTTTATTGAGGAACTCGATGAGGATTACGAAGAAGATGATTACCGTGATAGACGTGGACCATACTGAAGCTCAAGTACCACGGCGATGGGCACAATGCCTAGCATATTCCCTTTGTGATTCCCATTCTTAGTCCATTTATATGAGCAGACAATATAGATGCTATACACACTGCTCAAACGCCGGAACTAATGGTGATACCGATGAATCGGCATAAGATTCTCTCTTTGTCGATAGGGATAGAGTACAATGCTCGCCCCACGGCTCCACCATAAAGAGTTGCAACTCCGAAGGCTAAACTAGGAAGGTCACTTTCCCCTTTTAGGTAAGAAGGAACCAGGTGGGCCACCGTACTGACTGTGGGAAATTGAGATTGACCGTGCGACCCTTTTCTGACCCTGAGGCTATGGCAAAATTGATCGACCCATTCTTCGCCCAATTTGGCTTTCAACCACAACCGTGACTCCATACAGGTGCGCAACAATGGGCACTTGCAGCGGGTTTCCCATTTTAACTGCGTGTTTCAGGGTCGAATAATCTCAGTACATTGGCCACAACCCAAGCCAACCGCTATAAAATGGAGTGCACCACAAGTTCGGGTTCTTCCCATTCCTCTTCATCGTCCTCCTACGACGACAACTTCTCAAGCATCTCATCCTACGAATCCACTTCTTCCAACTCTTGTGTGTATCTATAACCGCTCTGCATCCTGAATCTCTTGAATTTCTTATCATCCCTCCAGCTACAATGTCTACGCCACTCAACAAGGGCGCCGTGCATATCCAACACCAAGTCCGCCTCAAGGTCGACCCCGCTATCATGTGGGACTACGAGGGTGTCGTCGTCACCAACCATCCGCTCAAAGACTTTGTCAAGGCCTGCTTTGGATTCACCGATACCGAAATCGACGCGATCCTCAAGTACACCGGTTGGAAATGTCCTGCAGGTGCCAGCGAATACGAAGAGCTTGTCGCTCGTTGTAGTCCCGAGGTCGAGCGGTACTTGTCCTTCGAGGTCATGATGAACAATATGATAAACCAAGTCTCCGAATATTACGACACTGTTCATGGCATCAAGGACATCAAGAAAGGCCTGCTTGTTGAGATGTACGGCTACGAGCGCATCAGCAACGATCACACGACGCGGGGACCTGACGGTCTAGGCTACTGGCATGATCTGCGACCCGACGAGACGCTGTCATGGGCTCTCATCAAGCTGTTCTTCGAGATGAAAGTAGCCCCCAAGGCAGATGGAACACTGGACCCCACAGTATCCGATCTCCCCACCTCCAACTTAGTCGAGAAGTTTAGACGAAAGCAGGCCAAAGAAAAGCGAAAGGTGAAGACGACGCGCAGCACGGCTGTACGGAAGGCTGCTCCACCCGCTGTTCTGCCCAAGGCAGGTGGGCAGTCCGAGCTCCTCACCATCCAGGAGAAGAAGAAGCGTTCTCTTGAGCCGGATTTGCTCGACCATACCCTTACACGAGCAAGTAAACGGCCTCGCTCCAATAAACCTTTGACTACCCACAACGTTCAGATGCCACTCTACGCCTTGGAGTCTCTGGCCGCTGGTGCCCGACGCTGGACCTTTGGTGTCTTCGTCGACGCTTTCGAAATGACCTTGTGGTACTTCGATCGCCTTGGAGCCATCCATACTCAACCCTTCAACTTCCTTGCCGATGAAAACCGTGGATCGCTCGCTCTCCTCGTAGCTGGCCTGACTCGCTGCAACGCTACTCAAGCTGGGTTTGAGCCACTCATCAATGAGCCTGGATCCATCACTGCACCTCCCAGTACACACGTCCCCTTCGTCCCGGTACCATCTTATGACGACGCTGAGATTGTTGTCCCCAAGAGCATCAACAAGATATCGGTCAATGATCTCCGTTATCGCATTGTGGGCGATGAGCCGCTATATGGCTATCGTGGAACCATTGGACGCGGAACAATCGTATACGCCGTCAAAACTTTGAAAGGCCGTAAGCAGGACCGCGAGCTGGTCGTCAAGTTTAGCCTACCTTCCCTAGACCGACCCATCCTCGAATCGTCTATGGTTCGGAAGCTACGAACTTGCGAGGGTCTCCGAGGCATGCGCAAGTATCTTCCCAAGATCATACAAGCCCGTGTCTTCTCTATGCGACACATGCTCTACCCGCGATTCTCGATGGACCTTGGGCGTATGGCACGCGAAGAAGCTCGCCGTATGACAATCCTTGTCTTGCCGAAATACCACCACTTGTGGGAGCTCAAGTCCTTAGAAGAGTTTAAGACGGTGTTCAGACACCTGGTTGAGTGTACGTTCTATTGTTTTCTCTCCCTGAAATATTCTGACCATGATATTAGGTCATTACTACTGTCACTCTGTCGGCGAAATCCTACATCGAGACCTCAGTGAGAACAACCTCATGTGGAAGTATGAAGACGACGACGACGACATTGAAGCTGATGAAGTTTATGAGGAGTACCCCGCCGAATGCGAGAGGGGTGAGTGGGACATCAAGACCGAGCCCCAGGAACCTGCGAGCAGTGGCGAAACTACAACACCAGAACTCGACGACTCTGACGAAGTCAAGGACCTCAATAACCAAGCTACCCTCAACTTTGATATCAAGTCCGAGCTTGATTTTTATAACGCCGTAGCTCCCGATGAAGAGCATCCAGAGCTGCCTGAAGGAACACCGTCTCAATCGCCCCCTAAACCTGCTGTCAAAGGCAAGAAGAAGAAGTCCCAGGGCGAGCCTAAAGGGAAGCCGATCGGTATCCTCGGTGACTGGGATCTTTCGACCGTTTTGAAGAACGGCGTTGTACCCCGCTCCGCTGCAAAACATAGAACCGGGACTCAACCGTTCATGGCCGTCGATCTACTTGCTGAGGTCCCACCTCCACATCTTTATCGACACGATCTGGAGTCGTTTCTATGGGTCCTTCTGTGGGCTATGATCAATTACGACCTTAAAGGTCACCGGCGCATCCCGAAAGACCACCCACTATCCGCTTGGGAGTCTGATATGACGAGCAACTCACAGAGCAAGCACGGCATCTTCGGATTTATCCAGAACCTCAAGGCGATTGCGGAGAAAGTTCGACCTGCGTTCCAGCCACTTATTAAAGAGTGGCTTACTCCCCTGGTCTACATGTTTGCCGACGGATTCACCGCGCGGGAAATGCATGCTCGTCAACAGGATAGAGAATCTACGCCAGCTGAGACATCTACCTTTGCTAATGATACTCTCGGTGGGCACGTTACTTTTGGGAAGTTCATGAATATCATTGGACGCACCCCCATGCCTTCCCCTCGAAACTAGTGACCGATTGCACGTCATACATATCTCCGTACTTGATAGTATTTCCCCCTTATCCTCTACACTTGTCTGTATCTACTGAATGAGTATTTCTAATCTATCTTTCTATATCATTCACCATGCGGCAACGTACATACCAGGGAGACGACATCCATTGCTGCCACGTTCTAAGGAGGGGACCGGACCTGTACCACAGGGGGTTCAACGTATTTGAGCTTTTCGTAAGCGCCCGTTATCTTCCTCCCAACTCCCAACTTGCTGCCGACAAAGCACTGGGCACCATCCGGCATGATGCTGAACCACTGTGCTTGTCATGAATAGTCACAAGATGTAGACATCTGAAGGCAACGCAGCAAAGCAATGGCTGTAGCTGTCATCGACGATCATCAGTTGCTATGCGGTTTCCTTTGTTCTCAACGCCCCATCGACTGAAATAACCAGTACGCCTCAATTAACCTTTTTCTTGTCTTCTAGCTCTCTTATCTTGCTTTCAAGTCCCGCTACGCCCACAGAGTAACACGAGGGATGACTTGCCTATCCGGGATTGTTGGTGTAGACCACAGCTGTCATCGGAATGCCTTATAAACGCAGGGTAAACGGTGTGTCCTTGTTCCAAGTCCCCAAATGCTCGCACTCTGATCTCTTATACTTTATCTTGTAGCTCTATGCCTCGTCTGCTGCCACCTCGCTCGAAGAAATCGCGACGCACTGACAAACGCCGAGTTCGTTTCCAGAACACCCCAACCCTCTACCGATACAGCGTTCCTAGTGCATCACCATCATCGATAGCGTTTGAATTCAACAAGCCACATACCATCTCGAATCTTGTGGGTACTCCTTGCGGAATCGGTCGTCTATTTGATTTACGTGCGTTTCTTTTCCCTTGCTGGATTGATTCATGCTCACTTAAACTCGGGTCATGCGTTTAGCCAACATGAACTCTCCATTCATCAATAGCAACTATTTGTTTGCGCCACCCTCTGCTCCCAATACGCCAGCTCCAGTCGCGTATCAGGCTGTACCAGTCATCCAAGCTCGCACAGAGCACCGATGCCGCCATACGCCTGCTGTTATGAGCACGCCCCTCCCCCAGCAACCCGGCTGTGCTTGCGCTACGTCGACACCCAGCTTTACGCCTAACCCCCATCATGTGCATCATCCGTCTCCGGCACAGACGATCTTCGTTCCCACCGGTCCCGCCGTTACACATACGCAACACAAAGTTCAGTACCAACCCGACGCGTCATACTGGGCTCATCAAGGGCAACAAACGCAGCAACAACAGCCGTTCCTCCTCACACCCATATCAACGTTCAATGCAACACCATTGCCCGTTCCTCATGCGATTTCGACGTTCACACCAGCACCTCAACCTCCTCCTACGCTGATGACGACCCATACGCCAGCTCCCCCTATTGCAAATACGTCCTTTGTCTGTACGCCTGTGTCGAACCCGCTTCCACAACCTCCACAGCCGTCTCAAATCCAAGTCTTTACGCCAAATGTACCCGTTCCCATCGCTCCTCCATCTGGATACATTTGTACCCCCATACAATCGGCTCCTGTTCCCATCCCTGTCGCGCCTGTCATGCTTTCCATCAACCCAGTCCTATCCTCACACTCGCCCTCCATCGAATGGGATATGATATCCCCTCCTATCGGTTCGGCGAAACTCAAGCCACACGTCGCCCAACTCCGAGGAACGTCATCGATTGACTGGGACTCACCTGTCATTCGTTCCTCGGACGGAAGCATCCTCGAGAAGATCGTGCTCTCCATCCCAAATCTGGAACACATGCGCGTACTATGGGGTGACATTCTCGTCACCCATTCCTCTTCCTCCCTACTCCTCTCCTCATCATCATCCTCGCCACCGATAACCATATCAACACTATTCTCTGCTATACACAAGTACCTACACACCCCGCTCACACCTTCTGAAATAGCGTATATCAATACGCGCTCGCCGCTTACGCTGCAGAAGGGGTTTGATCGGCGGATGAGCGTGTCGGGGTTCGAGGCGAGGTGGGAGAAGGAGAGGGGATATTTGAGGGTTGATGCACTTGGGGAGTGGACGAAGTGGGTTGGGGTGAGGGAGAAGGAGGCGCACGGATGTGTGGATGGGTGTGATGGGTCTGGAAGGGGTGTGGCCAGACTTTGGATGGATATTGAGTCGGGGTGCTCGTCTTGATGACGGATGTCGTTCCTTTGACTTCTTTCTTGGGCTGGTGTCGTCTTTCGCGACGTTCAGCTGGCTTTATTTTCTTTGGGTACTTTGATGGACTTTCGAATGACCTGTACGCTATCCTCGTGTTTATTCTCTCTCGGCCTCTTTCGATGCTTGTACATACTTCACACATTTTTCCTCCGACATCCTAGACACTTGATTTCCCTTTGTATCCCTACCTTCTCTCACTCCCTGGCTTTCGCTTCACGGACTCTGTCCCTCGATTCGCACTTTACGCTTTATCTATTTCCACGAGTTGCGTTATTCAAATTTCTATGGACGACGCTCTGAGTTCTTTACCACGGATATCTTTCGCATCCATAGTCCGGGTCTGTGTGTCATGCTTCACTAGTATATGTGTCTTCATACGCTACAGCTCTTAACTCTACCTCATTTGATTTTTTGTAGGAGGGCTTTGGGAGGGCTTGTTTCTTATCCCGTCCGCCTGTCAGTCAACGCTCCAACGTACTTATTGACCGTGAGATTATATATTCTCACCCTCACAATACGACTCAGCCAACCAGTCCGTCGCGTGCTTTACGCGTGTTCCACCTTCTTTCTTTCAACCAAGTTCCAACGCGTCAACGCGTCAACTAAGACCTCTTGATCGGGAGCATATCAACCTGGGTACTAAGGCTACTCTACCGCAGTGCTTCAGCCGGCATCGACTCTGCCGCCCCTTCGTATAAACCATCTTGAGGCCAGCACTGTCTCTTGCCTGAGCCTCCCTTTCAGGCCTCGTCAGGTGCGTATCTCAGGCTAAGACCGTAACATGAAGAGGCTGAGACCATACCTCAGATATAGCGCCCTGTTATCATGAGTTTTCCTCCAGAGATATGGCTACAAATCATTTGGCACCTCGCAACCACATCGCATCGCGCTAGCCTCCACCCGCTCCTCTTGGTCTCCCGTGCCATGTATGATCTCGCGGTACCTCTGATGTACGAGATCATCAGTAAACCGCCTCGAACTTATCCATTCGAAGCTTCGTCCGCATGGATCGAATCACTTGCCGCGCAAGTAACCAACCGCCTCGATTACACCGAAGAATTAACGCTAAACTTTGGGAGCAACCCCTCCAACCACGGTGTCTGTGATCGTGCCGCCTCGAAAATCGTCGCTGCTATGCCAAACTTGAAAAAGCTTAGGATACACGTCTGGTTCCCTGTTGCGGCGCTCCTCAAGGCAATCCACCCCGCTGCACAGTTAACCCACCTTAGTTGCTCAGTTTCGATAAAGCCACAGGTGCTCCGTGACCTGGTTGTCTCCCAACCAACCCTCGAAGCCTTGGCAATAGTCTCTGGAACTGTTACAAGAGTGGATTTGCCGCCCGATGCTCTTCCGCGCCTTTGTACTTTTATTGGCGACTCGGATCTATGGGAGATCTTTCTGAAAGGAAGAGCTGTCGAGCATCTATCTGGCCACCTCACCCACAGCCCTACCTTCCAAGATCCGCAAGAGATACTACAGAACATTCGCACTCTCTCTGTTGAATGTAGCGATCGAACGGGTATTCAAACTATCGCGCCGTTCCTCAAGTCTATCGAATGCTTGAGTATAAAGGGAACGGCAGGGTTGACATATGTATGGTTTCCTCCCATTTCTGCATTTTCTCCCGTAACTCATTCTTGTACGTATAGGGAAATATCCGTCCAAGAGACATGTTTCTCATCCCTTCAAACAATTTCTACTACTTCTCCTTTGGAGGAAAGCATGTACCGGAGGTCTCGGTGACCACTGACGCGACGGCCATGTTTGGCAAGTTTCCGAGCCTCAAGATTGTCGATCAGACCAAGGATACGCGTATGGCTCTGCCGTCTCAGGCGACTCGTTTTATGAGAAATCATCCTTCCCCCACGACAATCTGGTTTCCTCAATTACAACCATGGGAGCCTTGGTGGGCCGTCTATCCTAAGTCATGATGATAGGTGGCCCCTCGAGAATCCGTATAATATTCTGGTTCTACAACGACCTCTTCTTCGCTGCTTCCGATTAGCACAGGCTCATTATACTTACTTATAATTACATCGCTGATGGTCGTTGTTTAAGCTCCAACCGCTCTACTTACTTGTTACTTACTACTTGCGGTTTTTGATATCTTCTTGTGGGGCTCGGGCTTCCTTTCGTCTGCTCGTACCGTCAGCGCTTTTTAACAGACTATTTCACCCTCAAGTTTACTTTTGCCCGTCTGACACCGGCGTGCCCTCGGGCTATATACTTACTATAGTTCCGAACTCACTGTATTGACTGTGAGAACATCTCTTCCCACACTCAGTTGGCAGTTGCCTTCAACCTCCCAGGCGCGTGGGTCCCTCCCTCAACGTCTACATCAACCTTGAACTGAGCTTTCGAGAAATTGAGACCACTCTTCTGTCGCTCCGCGATACTATATTGAGAAGGCGTGGTCAATCGTCAGCACCCTTCATTCACATTCATCCTCACAGATCTTTGATCAATGATTACAGTTCGGAGCCGTTCAAGTTGAAACGAGCCTCAATCTTGTTACGACCTTCACTTCGCATGGTTTTCCCTCCGGAAATATGGCTCCAAATTTTACACGATCTGACGGCCACTTCACATCGCGCTAGCCTCCACCCACTTCTCTTAGTCTCTCGCCGGATGCATGACCTCGCAATACCTCTGATGTATGAAGATATTCGCAAACCTCCACAGAGATCTTCTGAAAAGCGGCCCGAAAATTCCCCAACCTGGGTCGAGCTACTTGCAGCGCAATCAAATCGACATCTCCATCTGACCGAGGAGCTGCAACTAAGCTTCCCGAATATCTCAAATATCTCTCCTGCTTGCATTCGCGCTGCACGGAAAGCCGTTTCCGCCATGTCCAATCTCAAGAGACTCAGAATACACATAGATCTACACGTTGATGTCATCCTCAAGGCACTATCCCCCAACGCCACTCTTACCCACCTGAGTTGCTTGGGTCAGATTAGGATGAGGACCCTTCTTGCTCTTCTCGACTCTCAACACAGTCTCCAAATTTTGGCGCTAGAGTCTGGCGTGAGGGACTCTGATAGAGCTATCACCCCTCTGATGCAGTTACCACCAACTCTGCATACTTTCATCGGAGACTGCGAGACGAGGAATCTCTTCAACGGGGGAACCAAACTCGAACATCTGTCGATTCAAATTGATCTCACGCCGGATTTCCGAGACCCCTCAGGGACATTTCGAAACCTGCGAAGCCTGTCGATCCAATACACGTCCATCGTGGACATGACAGATCTCGCACCCTTCCTGGAGTCCATCGAATCCATCAGTCTGAGTGTTTTGTGGGATCGGGTACGGACCTTTCAAATATCTATTTCTCTTCCATTTATCTAATTCCTTGGAACTTGCTTGCAACTTGAATAGTGCGTCAGACTCGGGAGCCCCTTCAAGCACGAAGATATCTCCTCCATCCCTTCCACCAAGCTCACTTACTTCGCGGTAGTCGAAGACGTCATACTCAATCACGACACCCATGCGGCTGCTATGTTTTCGCTGTTCCCAAGTCTCAAGATCATTGACCACACAAAGAACACGCGTTCCCGTTCCTCGCTGAAAGCCACTCGTTACATCCGAGACGCACAAAAACCGGTTGAAATAATACTCCCTCAATTGCGACCATGGGAGGCATGGTGGGAGGTTTACCCGAAGATATAGTCCATCAGTTGGTATGGGAGTTCATCATCTCATTTGTAGCTGCACACTAACGAAGGGGCCATCCCATAGTATCATATCACGCTTGTCCATTGACCGCGCTCAGCTAATGCACATATATCATTTGAGCAATATCTAATTTTTGACATGTAGACATCTGCGTCGCCTCGTCAGTTTACTCTAGAGTAGAGTACATGCTCCGAACGCCAAAACAAATCAGCAAGGGGTGTCTCCTATGACTCGTGCTGTTATCACGCGGTCGTGATCACTAATTCGTGCATTGTCATCAGCCTCCGTTCTTCCATCCTCAGAAAAGGTGAGCCATCAAGCCTCTTTTTCCTTTATGCATCGTCTCATCCAGGCGATAAGCAATGGATTTCCCGATAGAATTATGGATCCAAATCCTCGGCGATGTCGGAACCCCTCAGAGCACCCATCTCCATCCGATCCTGTTCACCTGCCGGCAGATGCATGATCTAGCCTTACCGCAGATGTACAGATGCATCACAATCGAGCCATATTGGGAAGACGACCACTATCCTGTTTTGAGTCGGCTCACCCGTCTTTCTCAAGCCCCGTTGCGCCATCTTGCGTTGACAAAGGAAATCACAATCAAAATTCCTGGTTCTGCTTGCACGGCAGTGTATCGAGAAGCAGCTATTTCTGCGCTCAATACTCTAGAGAATCTGACGAAGCTGCGACTGGATACACTTTTGTTCCACGATTTTATCCTTGACGCGATCCACCTCCATGCACGGATCACACATCTTACCTGTGTCGGTCCATCAACCGTAATCGGGCTCAGAAAGTGCCTTTGGGAGCATCCATCCATCCAACAGCTCACGCTGACGACGCCACTCCGTAAACCCTTCTCGCTGGCGCGCTCGGCTCTACCCTGTCTTCGCATATTTGAAGGACATCCGACTTTTTGGCCGACAATAGTCAAAGGACGTCCAGTGGAGCATTTGTCCAGCCAGTCCAAGCTTTCGTCTGACTTTTGCGCCGACGATTTCCGGAAAATCTTTAGAAAGCTTCGTAGTCTTCGTATGAAGTGTACCAAAAGAGAGCATATTCGATCTATTGCGCCTCACCTTCAGTCAATTGAATACCTCGATGTCAGGCGCCCGGGGGGCGATGTACGTCCATTGATCTGCTTACTCTTTCCCTCGATGTTGACTTGTACCATATAAGATCACGCCGGAAGACCTATCGCCCATCCCTTCAACCCACATCATTTACATCTGTATCAGAGACAGCACTGTACTCGATCTTGAAGCTCACAAAAACGCGTTGCTTGATAAGTTCCCGAGTCTCAAGATCGTGGACTACGCAAGTACCCCAGAAGAGCGACATTTGCCTATTGAAGCATCGCGTTTCATCCGAGATTGTAAAGGGTCCTTGAAGGTCGTATTTCCTCGGTTGCGGGGATGGGAAACATGGTGGTCTGTCCATCCGTCATTACTGCCAACGACGTAGCCATTGGATGGACTATTTCCAATATTGGGTGTTCTTTATCTATCGATACTCCGTCCAAGCGAAGGGTCTAACTTTCAGGGCCGATATTTTCATACATTCTTTATCCATGGAGAGATCTATATGGGTGTCGTTTGGGTGTCGTTTACCAGAATAACGAGGTATTATAAACTACCAAATCCACTACAGGCTCCTTCTCATCACCGTGCACAATGCACTGGCAGATCCCCGAACGCTGGATTCATGACTGGTCAACTTCGACCTGAGGTTCCATCCGTATATGCTTCATCATCGAGCTCTTCCCCTCACAATATTTCGCCTGACAGCCGCCGACTCTGTCTACCCCCTTCTTTCGAACTATCGGCCTTTGCTTAAACTTCGGCCTCTGCACGTTCACGCCCATCTCTTGGAGTTCTTCAATCAACTCCGGTCGCCAGATCCCTTCTCTAGTCTCAAAGTTTGTGTTGTACTTGAGATTCAAGAGGGCAACGACGGCACACTGGTCTTTCACGTCGACTCCGGTGAAAACCGTTTGAGCTGGTTGATCCGCTAGAGGGTCGGATCGGTTTCTTTGGCGTGGAGTACGAGTATTTGCGACGTCTTGCTTGAAGACTCTTCGTTCACAGTCGTAGTCCTCGGGTTTGTAAGGGTCGAGGAACTGAAGTTCTTCGAGTGGCATATCTAGAGGACACAGATTCAATGAGCTCTAAGAGAGATATTACGAGAAAGTGTTTTACTCTGCGAACCTTGGACGTTGTGGCTACGAGAACCCAGTGACATGTACGGTGAGAGTTCGAAGTCCATCGGAGTGGCGTGGTGAGTTCAGTAAAGCGATGCACGCAGGTCGGAGGGGAGAGGGGACGATGTAGGAAGGGAAGGATAGAGGATTTGAGTCTTCTTATACGCGACATGTTCATCGAACCGTGGCTTTGCCTACTCGCGTGGGGGGAAGTGAGCCACTGACGACAATGCGAATCAACAAGGTTCATTGGCATCTTGCAGCTTTGGATACGGTGGTAGCCGCTCAAACGCATGTTCTTGGCTTTGATACCATGTTGGGTACGCCTGTGTCGCGAATTGACCGTCAGAAAAAAATCTGTGAAAAGATTGGCCGTTAGGACATGAACGGAAGTCATCGAGGGGTTGAGTAAATTGCAAGTCACCTACCATAAACCATACGCGACCGCATAGGCCAGTAGCCTGAACGAAGTCATGTTTCATGGAAAGGTACTATTTTGTTGTTCGAGTTAGCATTGACACGCGAGGAGAGTACCGAACACGAACTCACGTGAGCACGCAAGTGGTGATAAACCACGAAACCCGTGTTGATATTTGTCCCACAACTCTTCTTCCACCAACACGACCACCAGCCGCTCCGTCTACCAAGACTCTACCACATCGCTCGACTCTTACCAGCCCTCAGCCATTCAAAGCATACGAGATGATGTTTGCCCTGGTCAAGGTATCTTACGACACTGACTCGTCCGACGAAGAGGATACCACGCACTTGATGAACGCGTCTGGCACGCGCGAGAGCTCTGCAACTCAAGGTGTTCATACAGAGGACCTGGACTGGTACACCAAAAGTATCAAAGGTCGTCCTGGACTCCGCGCGTCTCATACGAAGGCTCGCGTCTCCGCCATCAATGAGAATATCGGGGACGGCCACCACCGAGGGGTGGTACCAGCAGGAGCTCCTGAAGGGGTTCTCCCCTTCGATTTTGAGTTTGGGAAGAAGAAAGTCAAAGAGAAAGCCGGAAGGAAGAGAGGGAGAAAGGTGCAGGAGGAGAGAGAAGTGATCGCTGGCGCCGAGGAGCACAATATCGGGTCGACTACCCATACTTCGAAGAGAGTGCCCACCGCTATCGTGGAAGAATTGGCCGTGAAGCCTTTGAGGTTTTCGCCGAGGTTGGCCGCAGCGGCAGCGAAAGTCGATTCCAGCTCTAAAGTCCCCGAGCCCGTGGCCGGAGCCTCTTCAGAGCCTTCTCAAGCTCAGCCAGAAGCAACAGGCTGTATTTCTGCGCCCACCACTGTCTCTACGAAAGAAAGCAAGAGACCGATCAAGCCGCTTCCAAAGAGAGGGCAGAAGGCCGGCGAACCTTTAAACGCGTCGTCAGCAACGACGAACGAAGCTACTGCCCACGAGAAAGAGAATGAGGGACCAAAAGTCCTTCAAACCGCTTCGCACAGGCACAATACTCGCTCGGGATCGATGTACCAGACTCAAAAGAAGCATGGCCTCGGTCGATGATTCGTCTCGAGTTGAACCTTGTGGATTGATGGGGCCAAGTTAGGACCAAGACTCATTCTGAATTTTCATCTACCATTATGTTTGTACGCAGTAAACGTATACTTTTCCGGCATTCGTGGATTCCGATGCTCATGAAAGCTTGTGCGATTCCGATGGGTAAAAAGTGTCAATGGGTGGGTCTAGCATTGGAGGCTTTATGGAGAATACGTGGAAGACATTCATAAGTGACTTACCATGAAGATATTGATCAGTATTCAAGCGACGTTTGTGCCTCAGTCAAGCCTCAGCCTGAATTTGGTCCCAAGTTGGAATGTTTGACGGAGGTGAAAAAGTACATCGGCCCGTCAACCGGCCCGATCGATCGCGTTGGAACTGATTAGGGGCTCGACAATCGTTTTCTTTCCGCCCCCCACTGCCAACGACACCTGTACACTGCTTCCAAGACCAAGCCGTCTACCATCAACTTGAAATTCCTTCACAAGGTCTGCACACACACTAGTTTTAAGAAAAAAAAGTGATTGACCTGCTCTTTCGTCTCAAGAATTCAATGAAGTTCGTCCAAAGTTCGTCCTGTGGTTTACTTCTACGCTGCCAAACCACCATCGGAGGTGGCTTCTTGGAGGCCTGAATCATAATAAAGCTCGAAAAAAAGTGTCTCTTCCGCATGCGAACCCAATTACAGGGCTTCAGGCTGATTTTAATCCTCAGTTTCTCTTACTTTTACTGGCCATCCGGCTCCGTGGCATTCCTGTGTATTGACAATTGAGTGGTAAGAAGTCGAAACGTTGCCCGTACCTTTTCTCGATCCGTACACCGGTATAGACGCTGCTTGATGTCCACTGCATGTCCTTTGTTGAACATGATATCCATTCGCTCTCCTCTGCGCCACTTAAACCCGGGGAACATCATAGAATATAGAATGATTAGGATTCACTTGCTCATGATCGGGAGGAGCATCCAAGGAACGCGCCCGTTTCTCGCGGTCCCAAAGCGGCATTGGTATGTGCTCTTCTTAGGCCGCGTTACGTGGTTTCCTGATGGACCATTCTTTCATTCTCACTAGTTGTTAACCCTGTGGAAACATCAATTTCCCATGCTCCTACCGCAGAAGATCGATGAAGGAGGAATCGCCTTTGCGGTTGTTCATCGATTCTTCTTGTCCACATCTTTCTTGTGTTCTCTGTTGACCATCCTGAACATTGACCTTAGTGCGTCGAGGCTCTACTTGTAACTCATTGAAATTGTGAGTCTATCCCATTCCCTCACCTCACGATTCAGAGGCTAAATTGGGCTCAGATCCTGCCTCTAGCAATTCCTGATCCCGATCTCATTGGAGCCCGCTTGAAGTGAGTAGTCTGACACGGATCGCGACAATCGCCAAAGCTCAGTTGAATGTCAATATGACAGTATCTAGCCTCCTTTGCCCATGACCTTCCCCCCAGAAATATGGATCCAGATCGTTCAAGATCTGGCGAACACTGTCTTGCACCGCACCAGCCTCCATCCGCTCCTCTTCGTCTCCCGTGAAATGTACGAGCTCACGAAACCACTGATGTATGAGAGGATCAGTAAACCGCCTCGACCATACACAGGCAAGCCGTCTTCGACATGGATTGAGGCGCTCGCCTCGCAACCAAATCTGCCCCTCCATCTCACCAAAGAGTTGACGCTCAACTTTGGTAGTAATCCACTCGATCCCGCCACTTGTGACATTGCAGCGTCGAGGATTGTCTCCTCTATGCCAAACTTGGAGAAACTCAAAATACAAGGATCGATTTCTACCCCGGCGCTCTTTCAGTCACTCGTAACCACAGCTGCCAAATTAACCCATCTCAGCTCCTCAGTTTATATCGAATCAAACACTCTCTGCGATATCGTTACCTCTCAATCATCGCTTGAAACATTAGAACTAGCATTCACGGCCAGTGGTAGATCCGTATCAGTGCCTCCTCCAGATGCCCTCCCCCATCTTCGTACCTTTATTGGTCATTCGGCTTACTGGGATGCCTTCGTGAGGGGAAGGGCAGTTGAACATCTGTCTGGTAACATTAATTCGACTCCGTCCTTCGAGTCTCTTCAAAAAACGCTTGCAAACCTTCGCACCCTCTCGGTTGAAGTTAGTGAAACAAGGGTAATAAACAACATTGCGCCGTTTCTCAAATCGATCGAATGTCTTAGCCTATGGATCAGTAGAGCCATTGCAGACGTATGGTTTCCCTACGTGTCAATGTTGTTTCTGGGTGTGGCTCATGATTCATCCTTTTGTCCAGAAAGACCTCTGTCCTGAGGACATGTTTACGGTCCCCTCATCCAAACTCAAATACATCTCCCATGGGCAAAGGGGCACATTCAACCGAGCTGCGCACGCAGCCGAGGTGTTCAGCATGATTCCAAGCCTCGAGACTATAGACTACTCGATGAATGGTCAAATGCCGATGAGGGCTACGCGTTTCGTTAGGGAAAACATGCCTTCCCCTGTGGTGGCTAGGTTCCCTCAATTACAACCATGGGAACCATGGTGGGCGGCCCAACCTACGTTACAAGAGGTGGCTCCGGCGTAGTCTTCCCCAGGTGCACATGTACATCCTGATTCTCCGCTATAAGAATAGTCTGTTTCTTTTGCGTTGGTTAAGAGTACGTCTACTTCGTATATGGCGATCCATCGACTAACCAATGTGAATCCTTGGCCCTTGGGTCGCTTGTTTAAATTTTCACGAATATGCGGGTTTCTTGAAATTTAGGCGTACCCAGTACTTCTGGCTCTACATGTATACACATTTAGATCGTATACGACCCGCGTAGCTTCTTCCAACGACCCGCGCGCGATGCTTTGGACCTTGGTCTGAACTTGGATGGAGATGAGGTAAACCAGGGTAAACCGGCCCCGGGGACGAACCGGCCCGAGCAGCCATGGTAATTCGATTCCGTTAGGCGCTCGTCCATACTTCTTTCTGCCTTGGCCCTTCATCACCATCAACGACGCCTACAGGCCATGAGGCGTTCTCGACACCCCATCGTCCTCTATGAATATTCTTCAAAAATGCAGCGCGCGTCGCCATGAAATGTTGAACGCACTGAAGACGCTTCCTACATGGTCTTTTGTTTGTAATAATGTATGTTTTCGGTAGTTCATAATTCACTTCTTCGAGCTCATGGTCAACGTCAGCGATAGCGACAGGGAGGCTCGTCTACTCTCTAATGATACTGAGGAACATTTTTGAAACTTGGAGCTTGATTGAGCATATACCGGTACCGGCCCTGTCATTGAGAGAAGGTTGGGTGTCGAGTGCGTCGTCTCAGCCAACGAGGAGATGGATGCTGAGCGCTGAGCGCTGATCATTTGGGGTTTTGAGGTGCGCTCCCTTCATACGATCATTCTCGATTCTAACGTCGCTGATACAGCCGTCATCGTTACTTTAGGCCACTACCGCAGCTCAATGCATCGTTGTCTCTGCCATCTTCGACATTAACTTCGACGTTGAACGTTGGGCCGTTACTTGTCGTTCCTTTGGATTAAATGCGCCATTGAATAGTTGGCTGTGCTCGGATTCTTTCTCCGAGCTTTTTCTGGTTCAATTTGGTACGCATATACGAGGTTTTCTCTCCCTCTTTGACTTGGTCGAGCTAATACCGATGACAGCGCTTGGGATCGTTCTACGACGAAGACGTTTCTCGGTCCCGGTGGTTGGAGATGCTGGCATATCAGACTAGACGCGATCTTCCAAGTTCGATGGGATGGTAGTATAAGGATCGCAACCTAGGTAGACTAGGTGCGAAGTGCGGGTTCGAGGGTTCCTAGGGACTTGGTACCCCGTGAGAGTAGTGGTGGTTGGTGGTTAAGGTGAGAACGCGAGCTCAAGCGCGAGAGCGCG